>PVIH01023808.1:0-24061 GCA_004025045.1 Sigmodon hispidus
TTTCTTAGGACCATTTGACTGGAAAATCTTTTCCCAACCCTTTATTCTAAGCCTGTGTCTGTCTTTGCAGTTGAGGTGTGTTTCTTGTAGGCAACAGAAGGATGGCTTCTGTTGTTGTATCCATCTTATTAGTGTGTGACGTTTTATAGGAGAGTTGAGACCATTGATATTAAGGGAAATTAGTGACCATTGATTCATAATTCCTGCCATTTTTGGTGGCAACTTGTATTTTCTTACTCTAGGGTATTCTTCTATGGACTTATTGATTGTTTGTGATTTTGTGGGTATATCTGGGGTCCTTAGGTTGGAGTTTTCCCTCTAAAACTCTCTGTAGTGCTGGATTGGTAGATAGATATTCTTTAAGTCTGACTTTGTCCAGAAATACCTTGTTTACTCCATCTGTGGTGATTGATAATTTTGCAGGGTATAGTATTCTAGTTTGACAGCCATGCTGTTTTAGCGTCTGTATAACTTCTGACCAAGCCCTTCTAGCTTTCATCGTTTCCATTGAATAGTCAGGTGTTATTCTGATGGGTCTGCCTTTATATGTGAGTTGGCCCTTTTCTTTTGCAGCTCTTAATATTTTTTCTTTGTTCTGTATGTGTTGTGGCTTGATTATAATGTGGCACACTGACTTTTTTTTGGGATCATATCTATTTGGTGTTCTGTAAGCTTCTTGTATCTTTATAGGCATTTCCTTCTTCAGGTTAGGAAAGTTTTCTTCTATGATTTTATTGAAATCATTATCTGTGCCTTTGAGCTGGTATTCTTCTCCTTCTTCTATTCCTATTATTCTCAGATTAGGTCTTTTCATGGTGTCCCAGATTTCCTGGACATTTTGAGTTACGGCTTTTTTAGTTTTACTATTTTCTTTGACTGATATATCTAATTGAGCTACTGAGTCTTCCACTTCAGAGATTCTATCTTCCATGTCTTGAACTCTGTTTGTTATGCTTGTATCTATGGCTCCACCTTTTTTCTTCAGGTTTTCTATTTCTATCTTTGCCTGTTTTTGTGCCTTTTTTATTGCTTCTTTTTCAGCTTTTATTTCAGCTTTTATTTCCTGGCATGTTTCTTTCATAGATTTGTTCCTCTCTTCCAATTTTTTAGTTTGTATTTTCTTCTATTTCTTTAAGGCTTTTTTTCATATCTTCTTTTAAAGAGCTTCGATGATCATTGAAAAGGAATTTTTGATGTTGCTTCCTTCTGTTTCCTATTCATTGCTCAGTGCAGATCTTGTATTTGTAAGATCATCACTCTCTTCTGGAGTTACCATGTTGTCCTTTGTATTATTATGTAATTTTTTGCACTGACGTTTGCCCACGTCTTCAGTGGTTCACGATTAGATGGGTCCTGGTCAGTTGTGGCACTCGGGTTTGTGTGCCTCCTGTCACCTCTCTGGTCAGGATCTGAGTCTGTCCTTCAGAGACACCTGCAGTTGTTGGCAAGCTCAGTTTGAGGTGGCGGTGGGTAGCTGTGCAAAGTCCCTCAGCCAGAGCTGTGGGTATGGTGAACAGTAGCGATTATCTGCCCTTGCTCCAGAGTGTGCTTGGATTCTGCAGACAGTACTGGTCCAGGAGCGGAAATGGAAGCTATGGGAGCTTAACTCTCCCTCCCAGGCTGGGATATAGGTGCTTGGGCCTGGTGACCCCTCCTCACCTCTGGGCGGGGTCTGAGTCTGTCCTTCAGAGACCCCTGCAGTTGTTGGCATGCTCAGTTCGAGGTGGCGGTGGGTAGCTGTGCAAACTCCCTCAGCCAGAGCTGTGGGTATGGTGAACAGCAGCGATTATCTGGCCCTGCTCCAGAATGTGCTGGGACTCAGCAGACAGTACTGGTCCGGCTTCTACATGCTTTCTAAGAAGTCCTTTCTTTGGTATAGTATAGACTTTCCCAGCACCAGACCAGTTTTATTTATTTTTATTTCTTCTATTTTTACTTTTATTTTATTTCTATTTTTTGAACTCAATGATGTATTTTAACATCATTGTTCTTGGTCCCTTCTGATCCATCATTTCTCATCCTTATTCTTTGTCATTCAATGCTCATTCCCTCTTTTACTTTTCTCCCCATATTTCATTCCCATGGGTGGAATATAAACTATTGCAATGGCATATTACCTTTCTGTGTGTAGCTTTATTCTTCTCAGATTGATTGGTTAAAAAAAGAAACAGCACAGGATCTCAGTGTAAATAACTTTGGATGGAAAAGGATTTACATCCTCTTGTAATTAAGGTAAAGGTATGGAAATGGCCATGTACAGGAGTGCCTCCCGTGTCCTCAATGCCATGAGGACTCATGCTCACCTCCTCCAGCATCTATTGACCCCACTCTCTTCTGCTCCTTTACATCATCTTCATTTGACTACTGACATTCCTAATTTTTCATGGGCTTCTGTTTTCTACTGCTGAAGAGGGTGGAGTTCTGTGTTCATTAAAACCAAACCAAAGCAAAATAAGGGAAGAGCTTATAAGCTCTTGAAGTCTTAGTGTCACATATGGGAACCAGGAGATCAAGACATTCTGATTGGCCAAGTGCAAGACACCTTTTCACTGCTGTCTCCTGTAGCACTCCTCAAGAACAAGAAAGCTGGGCCATGTGGTAAGATGTAATTTTGCCTTAATTAGGGAGGCTAGACAGATGTGGGTATATGGTGTATATTTGTGTGTGCATAAGTGTGAATGTATGTGTGTGGTGACATGTTTATGTGAAGTAACTTTCTGGGACTCTGATCAGGAGAAGCAAGGGTTATAGAAAGAAACACACAGAAGCTTATATTAATTACAAGCTGTTTGGCTTATGGCTCAGGCATATTGATGACTATCTTTTTCTTGAAATTTATTTTTTTATTTATAGAAAAATCTTTTTTATTCATGTATCCCCCTGTTCCCCTTCCCTTCCCTCCTCCCAATCCCTTCTAGTCAGCCTTCAGCCTTTCCCTTCTCCATCCTCGCTCCAAAAAGGACAAAAAGTTGTAATGTGGGTCAGCTCATCATGGCGCATCCACTCCAGGCAAGTCCAATTTCCTCATTCCAATATCAAGATTGGGTTAGGTGTTCCTTGGCAAGACATGGACTCCAAGGTGCCACCTTAATGTTTCTCTTGGATTCCATAATGAAGATTGGTTCAAGCAAACCTCCATCTCCAGAACTCACTTGATCTAGAACAGCAATTCTCAACTTTCCTATTGTTACTGCTCTTTAATACAGTTCCTCATGTTGTGGTGGTCTCAACCATAAAATTATTTTCATTGTTACTTAATAGCTGTAATTTTGCTACTGCTATGGTACCTTTTCTCAGAGCAGCATTTCAACTTCTTTCCTCTGCATCTGCTGGTGTCTCATCTTGTGTCTCTCTAGCATCTCTGGTCATGGTGTCTCTGCTGTTCCTGTTCCCAGAGTATTCTTAGTCTGGTAGCCCTACCCACACTTCCTGTCTGCCTTCTGGCCAATCAGTTTTTTATTAAGCCAGTAGGAGGGATAAATATTAACAACATACCAGAATATATTCATATAGTACTTTCATACTAAAAATTTCCACTCATCATCCCTTCCTTGGCTTTCCATGTATGTTTTCTATTTGCTACCCTGAGAGGTATGAGCAACTCAACAATTACTGTGCACATCCAGATGGCAAATCTAGGATACAGAAGCTCATCTTTGAGTCTTTCAGGCAGCTTACCAGTTACATTTTGGAAGCCAACTTTGTTTATTCGGAAAAAAGAACCTCACACTACCTTCTACATAGAAGGAAGATCTAAAGTCCATGGCTAGCTTACCAGGTCTGATAATGCATTTTAAGCATGGGGATTTGTTTTGAATTTGCAATTTTTGTCACAGTTCCATCTGGCATATAGGCTTCTCCAGGAATGGTTAAGAGTTAGATTAATAGCTTTTTGATATGTTCCAAGAAGATGTATATGCTCTAAAACTTTATGGTTTGCCTATATCATGTAGCACTTTTTATCTCTTTGTTCTCTTTAGCTCCTTCTAGTAGGTTCTATAAGAGTAGAAATTCTACTCAACTACTTCCTTCTAGAGGAACACCTGACTCAGTCTTGATGTTGGGATGAGGAAAGCAGATTTGTCTGGAGTAGATAATGAACTAAGACACCTTGGGACCTTGGGACCTCCTATCTTTGCTGGGGAGGAGATAAGGAGATGAAGAGAAGAGAGAGTGACTGAGAGAGGCAGGAGGGGGAAGGGAGTTTGGACAAGGGGATACATGGATAAAAAATATGACTTTATTCATAATTAAAAAAAAGAAAATATATCTAAAAAAAGACTATTCCTGTAGGATATTTACCTGTAGCCCCAGGAGAAAAATGAGTGTTTTGTTTGTTGTTTTTTTGTTTGTTTGCTTGCTTGTTTTTTGTCTCTCTTTTTTGTCTTCTCTCTGGGTACCTGGAACATCATCAGGAAATGCTGTACCCATTAAACCGGAGTTGTTTCTAATTTGGAAAAAAAAATCACTAGAGGAATGTAAATGGTTTGAAGGGAAGAGCCAATGTCTTTTCCTGTGTATTTTGTTTTATTTTAGTTGGGGCTGGGAAGCAGGTTAGATAGAAGAAAGAATAGAAAATGGATAAAATGTAAAGTGTAATCATTGCTACCTGTAATCATTTTTCTTCTAGTATTATGTGTTAAACCTAAGGACTGTGCATGCTAGGCAAGAACACTGTCACTGAACTGAATTCTTGCTCCTTTTCATTTTAGTTTTGTGACAGAGATTTTTCTAGGTTGCCAAGGTTGGCCCTACACTTGATATTCCACTTGCTGTGGTGGTTTGAATAAAAATGGCCCCATAGGTCTATAGACAGTGGTACTATTATGAGTTGTGGTCTTGTCAGAGTAGGATTGGCCTTGAGCCAGGCCTAGTGTTTCTGTCACTTCCTACTGCCTGCCAATCAGGATGTAGAACTCCCAGCTCCTTCTTCAGTATCCTGTCTGCCTGCATACTATCATGCTTCCCACCATGATAATAGTGGACCAAACATCCAAAACTGTAAGTCAGCCACAACTAAATATTTTCTATATAAGAGTTGTCATGGTCATGGTGTCTCTTCACAGCAATAAAACCCTAAGATACCTGGGCTGGCCTCAAATTTGTGACCTTCTTGCTTCAGACTTCCAAAGTATCTGAATACTGCTGTGTGCAGCTAGATCTAACTGACCAGCTTGAATACATGGCATTAAAGCTGTAGTCACCTGGAATGTTGTGATGGATCACAGTTATATGGTTAATGGAAGTGGTGTGTTTGAAGTACCACTTCAACCTGGAAAACTAGGTGTGTGCTAGTCAGTCTCCTTTCAGGGTAGATAAATACTGTGTCATATGACTTTCAAAATATGATCAATATTACCAACAAAAAATAGGATGAAAATTTATCTCTGCTATGTCTAATAATACTTTTAAAAGATCCTACATACAACTTTTTTTGTGCACAATGCCAAAACACACCTAGTTTTTTGACTAGGCAATAATCTCGGGCCAATGCATATGAAAGGCTGTCCTAGTTCGATAGTAGAGATCACACTTGCAGGAACTTGTTTAAGTGAAGTGTTTTTAAGGTCTTTTCATTTTAAGCATTTATATGTAAATGTGTATTGCTAATTGAAAATGAGAGTTAGCTTTTCAATAACCGGAGTACAGTGGGAATCCCACTTAGAAACTCATTGTAAGGTACTTTAGGTTTCTATATATACTTCAGTGTCGGTATTAATCAGGTCTCTTTTGCTTGGAAGTGACAAAAATCTCAATTCAAACAAAAAATAAGGACATTCTTTGCCTCCTCATCTAACTGAGAAAATCTGAGCACAGCTGCAGCCAGGTGCTCTAATGCTGTCATTAAGACTGCTTCTCTGAAGCTCTGGGTTGAGCTTTTTCCTAAACTGGCTTACTTGGCAGTCACACCTCACTCCCACAGAGGCAGAAGTGGGGATCCTGTGATTTCCTATAGAAGACATCACCTCTTACCCAATGGTTGGTTGATCCTTGAGCAAATCTCATTTGTCCCAACATCACCATTGCACATCACTTTGTTGTCTGCCCTTAGCTCTTAACCTTGTCTGATAAATATATCACAAGGGGTTATTTTTTATTGTCGTGATTTTCATTTCATTGCTTCTGTCAGTATTTTACATATATCATGGGGACAGGTGTGTTTCATTATTTTTGATATTGTTTCTGTCTATGACAAATACCTATGTCTAACACTCAATTGTGGACTTTGGTAAATATTCCAAGAATCCGACTAAAACTCATAAGGGAGTTTGGTAAATATTTGTTTTATGGACAGTTTAATGGAAAACTTGAGGAAAAGTCTCAGAAGTGACTAGGGCTGCATTTGTATCATGAACTGCTTGGATTATTGTCTGTGACAAAGGAAGGGTTGCTCTTATTCCCAAGAGGGTCCTTGTTGGAACACAGTATGGAAAGTCTTCCAGAACTACATGGCCTGAGATTGTAAAGGATGTCCTCTAAATAAAACGTGCCTTTCCTACTATTGAAGATAAAATACAGTAAAACATTAGGTCATCTACCTTTTAAATATTAAAATTTGGGCTGGAGAGATGGCTCAGTGGTTAAGAGCGTGGACTGTTCTTCTGGAAGACCTGAGTTCAATTCCCAGCATCCACACGGCAGCTAACAACTATCTGGAATTCCAAGATCTGACACTCTTACACAACTGTTACACAATATTACACCCTTACACAATGTTATTTTCTTCTTTCTTTTTTCCTTTGAATCCCTCCTGTGTACCACTCTTTACTTGTTCTGAAATTTATAGCCTCTTTTTCTCTAGTTCATATAAGAACAAAAATCTAAATATATTAATACAATTTGCTTAGTTTTTATGATGTCGCTTGTATATTTATTTGTTTTCAAGGCTTCCCACTTGATATTGGATAACCAATTGGTGTGCTCTTCCCTGGGGAAGACTGTTCTCAGCATTCTACAATTGTCTGTAGCTATTTGTCCAGGCTGGTTTTTGTTGTCCATGTTTGGGTCTTATTTAGGTAGCTATATTCTTGAGACTTCATGGGTATAGTAGCTTCTCTTATAAAAGCATTTTGCAACATAAATGTATATTGCATATTGGCATACTAATTTAGCTGACATTATTCTTACTACACAAACATTACTGACTACTCTGGTTGTATCATAATTAATTTTTGATTTCTTAATATGATCTGAATGTTATGGGAAAAAGATATACTAAGTAAATTGTATTAAAATAAGTATTAAAAATAAAATGCAAAATGAATCCAACAAGAGAATTACTGTAAAACAATCAGGTGCTACAATGTTGTTTGTGTCTGAGCTGTGAAGGGGATACAAGGAGTTTCTTTTCTTCCTGACCTGGAAAATTCACTGCTTACAGGATTGTCAGTCCAGCAAAGAATGGGATAGAACAAGGTCATCCTTGGGATCAAGAAAGATCTGGTCTGGGATCATCTCTGTTTTAGAAGGAAGGTTCTAGGTAGCCATTTCCGGGCCCCTTCCCTATCATGATGGGGGTAAGAGAGTAGAAAAAAGAATCCTTTATTTAGTCTCATGAATCTTCCTTTACCTGGGATTGTGCCAAGAATGTCCTATTCAATGGCAATACTATATCTTTGTGTAACTGAGGGATGCGATAAGTAAGAAGAGCCATGACTATCACTCAGACAATGAAAAAAATCTTTATTTTGTACTACAAGCAGAGTTATTGTTATGTCACATATATCAGTGATATAGCAGGATATTTAAATTCCAGGGAAGCCTTTACTCAAATTAGAAATATATTTATTTACCCATAAGCTACTTCCTCCTGAAAATTTAGTTATTGATACACTAAAATAGTAAAAACAGTAGTTGAGATTTTCCTGTGTATCTAAACTTACTATTTTAATAATATTATTTATGTATTAATAATTCACTGTGGTAATCGGTTTTCTTGGGAACTAAGCCATTTCATTACAGAGATTGAAGAGCCTCAGCAAACTGGACACCAAGGAGAACTGATATGTGTAACTCCTTATTTAAGTTCAAGAGCATGAAAATTTGAAGATCTGATGGCATAAGTTACAGCTAAATAGATGGCAGCCAAGGCAAATGCCGGAAATTCATTCTGGGTCTAAGATAAGATATAACCAGTGTCTGCATATAAGTATCAAGAAGAAGTTCCCTGGATCTTAATTCCCTCACATTGTGGACAACAATTAATTTTATTGAATTGCCCAGTTTCAATTTTAATCTTACCTAGAAAATACCTCCACAGACACACCCAGAATAATATTTGGCTAATGTCTGGATACTCTGTAATCCAAATAATTTAAAACATAAAGTTATACATACAGTCACCACTTTGTATTCCACTTTTGACAAGTAGCTTTCTATCATATTATAGGTGTTCAGTCTAGAAAGACACTGTTTTATCCTCTAGTATGTAGCAGAATAACTTTTTCCCCAGAGAGCTTGACTTTGCTTAACCACCCAGTACTTAGTCATCTTTAGTGATCAAGCTTGAACTCTACAAGACATTGTGGGTTCAAATCCCAACTCTGTCAATAACTATATGATGGAACTCAAAAAGTCACCTCTTATGTGTTTCAGCTTTCATGTGTGAAATTGATGCCAAAATATTTCTTATGATGATATTGCGTGGGAAAAGGCCAATAAGACATAAAATACTACAAAAGTCAGGAGAAATCAAGCAACTAACAATTCAATACATGTTCTTATTCTTGTTACATAGCTGCAGTCTGATTTGGTGAAATTGCTTCATAAGATGGATACAGTTATTGTTAATTTTTCTGTCAGCCAGAATCCTGATTGCCATTTTTGTTATCATTATACCTAAGTATTGTTTTTTGTCAAACAACATGTGAATATGTGTATGCTATAAATCTAAGATTGTCACTTTAGTTTATCTTGGTGCTAATATAGCTTTTAGTTGCTATTTTTATAAACCTCTCCAATTCATTCTCTGCACTGAGGCCAAAACAATCTTTTAAAACCATATTTCTTTTTATCATGCTGATGTTGGAAACCCTTGCTAGCTTCTTGTTCTCATGAAAAAGTTTAGAATGCCTCCTCTAGCTGTCATGTGCTGTCTGACTTGGATGCCCCCATTGCCCCTGCCATCATCATTCTTCAGGAGGGTTTCTTTTAGTTTATTGACTGGTTAATATTGGTACGCTTTTATGTTTTTAAGTATCAAAACGGACTCAGGTTAGTTAAGGAAATGGGAATCTACAAAGGCAGAATCTCCCTTTCAAACAGCATTCTTCCACTTTCACCATCAAAGCAAACTGTTAATGGCCTGGTCATGGAGAAGGAGGAATTGAGTATTATATTCAACATTTGTTGAAATTGGATTTTCCTTCTATCTTGGCACTTTATAGTTTTCAAAGCTGATTCACACCCTTTCCACTCATCTATCTCTAAGAGCTCTGTGAAGCATGGAAGGCTGAGATTATGACCATTGCTTTCACTGTAGGAATGGTGAAACGTTGGCCTGAAAGGAGAGGTAACTAAAGTTCACTCTGCCCTCCTCATGGGCATAAGAGGCACACCAGAGTTTTTCTGCTTTTTGTACACATAGCTGGTTATTGACCTGTGGTAGAAAAGCACATTGAGGTAAACCGTCAGAGTACTGCAGCAATATCTCAACTTAATACTTTCAAAGTATTTTGGAATTCAAAGTAGACCTTTATTCCTTTATGTCCCTGGGTAATACTATTGACAAAGACATAAAAAACTTGTTTTTTTTTATCTTCAATTTGCTATTTACTCATAAGTATTTTTTGGTTTTATTGTTATTTATAATAACAAGTCAGGATATTTTTATGTATAATTCCTGTCTTAGGTATTTCTATAAAAGAAACAATATAAATATTTACATACTAGGTTCTCAGTTCTTTTATTGTTTTTAATTATTTTCTTTCCACATTGCATATTTGAATAGATTTGGAAAATTATAGCTTAAGGTCAAATCTGGTTCATTGTTTGCTTTTTTAGAACAATTTTGTTGAAGCACAGTGCCCCTTGTCTGCTGAAATTTTTATCTATGGTGGCATTGCATGAAAGTAGCAGAGCTGAGTATTTATGCTAGAGACAACATGGTGTGTAAACACTAGATTCTTTAATACCTGGCTCTTTTCAGGAATAGGTGGCTGGCCTCTGATTTAATTATTCTAGAATTATCTAATTCTGTTTGTTCATCAGTTATCTATTTTCCTCCAGTGGCTGGTCATTTTCTGATCACTTTTCACCAATGTAATTATAATAATCTGAAAGTAAACCTTAATTGTATTTATGTCCCAATTGTCAGAACTCATGAATATTGTTTTATTTGGCAAAAGGAGACTTGCAAAGATGGATATGATGGCACACACTTGAAATCTTAGCATTTGGGAGAGTGAGGCAGAAAGATCCCATGTTTGAAGTGTGGGCTGCAAAGCTTGGCTTTGCCTCAGAAAGAATAAAATGAGTGGGTAGACAAGACAGATAAGATTAAATTAAAGATCTTGAAATGTGGCAATTATTTCTAAATTATCCAGGTAGGGTTCATGTAATCATAGTGGTGATTATAAAAAGGCTACAGGAGAGGAGAAATAAAAATGATGATGGGAATGAATGTCAGTGAAATGTTTTAAATATAGACAAATGAACTGTAATTCAAATACTGGCACAACCATTGGAAGCTATAAAAGTCATAGAACTAGAGTTTCTTCTCAGAATTTCTAAAGTGAAGCAATGATATGGAATTACTTTTAGAATTTTGACTTTTTTAAATTACAAGATAAAAACTTAGTGTGCCTGGGTTTGGGCTCTTCCTTGCATGATTAAGGCCCTAGGTTTACTAAAAAAAATTTGTGTTTTTACTATATGATATAAAGAAAATTTAAGAAGAAAAGAAAAGACTCAACTATTATGCTGTTTAGATTTAGATCATAAATGTTGGCTCCTCAATGAGAACTTGCTTCCCTCATCTTTGTCATAGTATCAGTGGCCACCCAGACATCAGGGGCATCATTGAATTCCAGCTTTTGCTTTTGTATTAGTAGCTGCATTGGTGGTGGTGGGGTAGGGTCTGTAGTAGTTTTAACCATGACACTTGGCACAAGATCCAGCTGTAGCATCACTATAACCTACAGAGGCACCTTGGAAGCTTCACATATGACCATGATCAGCTCACTAAGTATTAAGTACTGATTGTATCCTTGATGTACTTCTTCCACCGTTGAACTTGGGAGTGGAGGAATAACTTAGTCTTTTAGGTGACAGCCTTGAGGTGGCCAGGAACTATAAGTCTCAAGACTCTTGAATGACAGGATTAAAGTGGGTTTCATTTTCTTTTTTTTTTTTTTCTTTTTTTTTTCAGGCTCTTTACCTCAATGCTATATTTATTCAGAATCATACAAAAGAGGTACATGCCAAAAAGTTATATATTAGATTATGTTACCATTTGGGGTTTCTTGAACATTCAGTGTCAGTCATTGTGTGTTTCCATATAGAGCCCTCACACCATGATTTCTAATGTTTCCAGCCATGTTTTAGCTACTCATACTGAATATCTATATCAGCACCCTGTTTTCTAAACTTAAGCTGGCTCTTTGAGTCTTTGGTTCCCAATAAACAAAAAGCTTATAAATAACAAATAGTAACTGACCTTTTATTGATGTCGTCTTTATTAGGAAGAATGACGTCCTCCTATGCTCTCTGAGAGAGCAACTAAAATAAAATTATCTTGTGTGGATTTGTGCTATAGATGAACCTCTGGGGGGAGTATATTTTCTTTAGTATTCTTTTGCATCTTAATGTGGCCATAATATTAACTTGAGAGAGTTCATCAGAATCATTAGTATGTTACTGTGAATGAAATATTTCTAAAATATTCAGCCGAATGACAGAAGTATACCGGGAAAAATAAGAATACCAAGAAAGGAATGGGGTACCTGAGGTTCCTACACTTTATTATGGGTTTCATTTTCAAAAGGCCATCTTTCAGAAATTTTAACAGAAACCAACCAGATTTCCATTTTTCCTTTCTAAAACCCATTAGCCAGGTCTGATTCTCCAAACCAGATTATTTCTTTATAAATAAATAATGAATAGATCATATCTGAGGAAGTTGGAAAACCTTAATCTATCTCTAAGTTAATCTAACAAAAGATGCCTTATCATAAAACAGTATCAGCGGGTGTCCCAAATTCTGCCTAGGCTCCACCCAGCATCACTTCCCCAACTCTAGTTTCTCCCCCTCATCTTTCTACCCCACAACTTAGAACTGTGCTGTATATGGTAAATGTACCAGGAGAAACTGGTCACAAAGCTGTAAAGTAAGGAGTATCTCAGAACACCAGTCATCAGGCTATGCCAGGAGAAAAGGGTGGAGAGAAGGGTACTCACAGGTTAATGTAAGGAGTTAGAAATGAAAAACAAGATCTGAAAGAGAAGGAAGCATGTAGTCAGCCCAACCTGGACACATTCAACTACATCTGAAAGACATGGCACTGTCTTTGAACAAAGAGATCAAATATCCTATTGGATAGTTGGGGCAACAGAACAGAAAAGACAGAAGTGAGAGAGTGGCATGTATTTCTGTGTAGCAGTCCATCCCTAAGCCATAGTAAACTAATTCTTTTCTAGTGAAAGTACAAAATTTCAAAGAAAAGATATGTTTAGTGTTAGAGCATTGCAAAAACATACGATTTTGTTAACATGTAAATATAAAAAGGAGTAGGAAAGACATGAATATGTCATATAAGGTTATAAGCTATGTTCAAGGTATTGTACCTATACAGCTCATATAGCAATGTGATATAAATTGCTAGTCCTTGAAAATTATTATTTCCAAATAATTAGGATATAAAGAAATACAATGTAGTAGTTAGTTAGTCTTTAAGATAGAACTTGTAGGCATACTATATATGTTTTGGGAGTCAAACAGAAATATACTTTTAGACAGACAGGTTGTCTTCAAGCACTTTAGAGATCTATAGAATATGGCAGAATTAAAGTTAAGATATTTTAATAACATAGGTTCTTTTTATTTTTATGTCAATGAAACATGTATGTTCCTGGCAGCACCACTCTACTTCAAAGAAGATGATAGGCATTAAAGAAACTCTATATGGAGTTTACTTTCTTTGGGGCAAAAATTAGCCACTGGGCAAGAAGGGCCTTGCCTTGACTGCTGATAGTATACTGTCCAAAGTGGACAGGCAGGAAACACAAGAAAGGAGTACCAAACCTTGCCAAAACAAAGTAGGAAGGTTTTTAAGAATATTCTGCTTCACAGATATGTCTGTCAGATATGCTAGGCCTATAGGCTAAAGATGGATTCCCCAATGCTAAAGAGGAACCTTGGGTGACTGTCCAGGCAGCCAGCTGTTTCTGTTTTTTCTCATGCTTTAGAAGTTGCCTGCTTGCACTTCCTGCTTACTCAGTTAATATTACTTTCTTCTCAGGTCTCTGAGGGATTTGAAAACTAGATAGTTATATTTATAGTTTTATAAATTCAGAAAAAAGGTATAAGGTGCATAAAAGATAGCTTTAGGCTTATAATACAAGTTAGATAGAAAATGTGTAAGGTATAATACTGGACTGACCAAGACAGGATAAATAATAAAATATTTTATCTGAATTTGTCATGTTAATGGACTGGACATCAATGATACACTATTGTACATAGTTATTGTACTTCTTATATACAGTTTTTCTTATATTAGTTATAACTTTTTAAATTTTTGACAAATAGAGGATTGTGATAATACATTATGTATTTAACAAAATTTGCTTGAAGATCAGAGGACAGAGTCAGCCACAGATTTATCCATATAAGTCAGGGAGTAGTGATTCATGCCTTTAAACCTAGTACTAGGAAGTTTGAACCAGAAAGCGATATTGCTGGGTAGAGAGGGCTTTGTAAGGCTGGACAAGACAGAGTTCGGCCCTTCTCTTTTGGCTGAGAACTCAGGCATTCAGTCTGAGGATTTGTGAGGATAGGCCTGAGGAGTTGGTGGGGTGAAAAGTGGCTGTGGCTTGTTCCTCCGATGCTATGTTCTTTTGACCCCCCCCATAAGCTATTTCATTACCTTTCTTGACTCTGTATTTGTACTTTAAAAGTGGTATGCTTGTTTTTTTAGTATAAACTTTTATTAAAACTTCTTCCTCTTAATCCTCACTGACATTTTAATTGACAGTATAAAACCACTCAAATGAGTACCAAAATGATTATTTACCCAAACAATGCCGTGTGTAAAGTTTGACATAGCTTGGGAGCAATAGATAAAAGAGGGTATATAGAAGCCATGGAGGATTTGTGCCCCTGATTAAAGGATGTGCTAATAGCATTTTGTGGCCAAATTCTGGTGCTGGTTGAAGTGGCTGAAATCTTTATAGTAGGTGGTATAAAGGTCCAGATGTATTGTATGATGACATTATACATTGCTTTTTTGGGGGGTGCTTACTTTAAATCAAAGTAAACAAGCAGTAAAGTTCTAATTGCACAGAGACAATGCTAGCTTTTCTCTTATCCTTCCAGAGAAATAGAACTGATTTCACTATCCTCACCATGGTTAGTTTTATTCCAAATTCATGTAGCAAAAGTACATCAGGGCTCTTCTTTGCACTGGGGAGACTTGATCTGCAGTCCCTTTCAATGCATTGTGGACATATTGGCTAATCCGCTGTGGATTCAGCTAGATGGTGAGCATATTCAAAGGGTGATTATGGCTTACAGTTCTCTTTCCTGTAGGCACATCCTCCCTTCTCCCTCATGACCAATGGAAATGAGCTCGTAGCAGTGAAGAAGGCCCATAGTGGAATATGCCACAGAAATGCACATACCTTGCCAGGTTTTATCTTAATATAAGGGATACATAGAGTGATTATCATGGACAGAAGAAATAATAAATGAAAATAATTTTATGCCCACTTTATCATCTGGGAGAATTTGGCTCATTCTTCAACTCTCAACTTAGTAATGTCACTCTCCTGGGAAACATTTTCAAAAATAGCCAACCTTTTCTTCCTTGTGAGATATTCTGTGTTTGTACAATGATAGACTCTGGATGTCCTGTTAACTTATTCTTAGCATGAAACTCCTGTGATATTCATTTGTATATTTCTTATACTGAGAATTACTGTTAGGGAAAAGAAGCTGTGTTTTGTGTGTCTTCCCAGTGACAGACACAATAAGGAAGGAAAGGAAGCATTTAGTGTTTTATTTGGGGGAAGATACATACAGAAATTAGGGGAAACAACTTGTATATAATTGAGAACAACTTTTATAGTTGATATTTTTATCTATTTCTACCATTGTTCTACCAAGTGATATCTATCTATTGATCTATCATCTAGTCTTTCTTCCTTCTTTTCTTTTTCCTTCCTTCCTTCCTTCCTTCCTTCCTTCTTTCATTCCTT
Source organism: Sigmodon hispidus (assembly GCA_004025045.1). Lineage (NCBI taxonomy): Eukaryota > Metazoa > Chordata > Mammalia > Rodentia > Cricetidae > Sigmodon > Sigmodon hispidus. The sequence goes on from PVIH01023808.1 coordinate 15,415, forward strand.
CCTTCCACATTTCCTTTCCATGTCTTTTTTGAAGTCTTGTCAATTATTCTCTTTAAATAAAGATTTAAGTCCTATAAAACAAACAGTAACAATTAGTGAGTTTTATATGTGTCAACCCACAAGGGTTATTTTCTTTCTTCCCATGCCTATTTGGTAAAAGTAGTTCTCCGGGACTGCATAATTACAGATGAGTGACAGTGAATTACTTGGACAATAATTGGTAGGAAGTAAATTATGAGAAGTCATTAGTGGAAGAAAATGAATAGTTGGTTGCTTAGCAGGTCACCATTGAAAGCCCAGTGTGGTTAAACATTCTATTAAATTACAGGCTTTGTCATTTAAGCATAGTTATAAATCATTGATCTTTCTAAGCTGTATTTTTACAGAATCTTTAATTTGTGGTATAGTACAGGAGCTGTCTATATGGGTTTTAGGAATTCTATGAAGCAAACAATGCACATTTTAAACGTTCAGGGCTCTCTTGACTAGAGGAGTCAGCAGACCTACCTTGCACAAATAACATTTACAAACCAATGCATATGGTATTTAGAGAACCCAAGATAATTCTGAACAGTTGGTGCATGGTTCTAGAGGATGAAAAACGTGTGTTGCTTGTCTAATTCCTTGGTCCTAGATGTAGAAGTTCCATGTTCAAAATTTAGAATTGATTTTTTTTTGTAATCCTGTCCAGGAAGACTTGTTCTATCTATATAATCTGATAAAACAACAATAAAAATCACTTAGCATAACATCTTAATTTTCATTTTGGTGGCTCTTACAAATACTACAACCAGAAGCACTTTGGAGAAGGAAGAATTTACATTATTGTACTTTCAGGTCATAGTCCACTTTTTATCAGCTCAGGAACTCAGTGCAGGAACCGAGAAGCAGGTTCCAACACAGAGACCATGAAGGACTGCTGCTTACTGGCTTGTTCCCTCTGACGTAGTGTGCTCAGCCTGCTTTCTTAGAGAGCGTAGGAATGGCCTGCTTAGGAGTGGCACCATGTACATTGGGCTGGGCCTTCCCATATCAGTTAATGACAAGAAAACCCACAGGCCATCCTAATGGAGGCCATGCTCCAGTTGAGACTCCCTTATGTGACTTTGTGCTGTGTTAAATTAACAGATAAAGCTCATTAGGAGAGAGAGATTAGAATTGTTCTAATTTCTCAATAAATGTATTATTTTTATGCTTGTTAATATTGCTAAAGTATGTTCACTCTGGCACATGTTTGCTAGGATTTACAATAATATAAATATTTTAAATACTGAGAGTTGAATGCTAACCGTGTGTGTTAGCTGTGTTTGGAATGGAGACATCCATAAATGGAATAGAAAGTAGTAGCCCTGCATATATGATGCCAATTACTCATGTGAGGTATAAGTTTATCCCTTATAATAACTACAGAATGATTTAGTGCTAACAAACATGGTACTGGCTATAGATTAATAACGGTCTTGGATTCCCAAGACCTTCTTGAAACTGCTCAGCTAGTAGATATTTTATTAATAATAACAAAATTTGTAGTGGTATATTGTATATTTAATAAAATTAGTATGAAATATTAGAGGGCAGAGCCAAGGCTTGAACGACTGTGAGTGGTGATCCATGCCTTTAATCTCATCACTTGAGAGGTAGTCTGGATCTCAGTGAGTTCAAGAACAGAGGCCTTTAATTTAACACCTTTAACCCCAGCACTCAGGAGGCAGAGACAGGCAGATCTTTGAGTTCCAGGGCAGTCTACAAAATGAGTTCCAGGATGGCCAGGGCTACATAGAGAAACTGTGTCTCAAAAAAAGCCACCCCCCAAAAAAAAACCCAATAAAATTGTATTGCCCATCTCTTTCATCTCTTAAAACATGCTGTTTTTCCCCACACTACCATCTGCTATGTAGTATATTTGATATGAGTTGCATGTGATGCTGGCAAATGAATATGTCCCATGTGCTTGTCACAAGCCACCTTTCATGACAATTTCCTCATGCTTTGACTGTCTTTGACATTGTTTTATGTTCAGGAATGTGGGAGGTACCACCTCCTCCACATCCCTGCTGTTGTTAGATAACCTGAGAATACTGGACATTAGTGTTCAAGAGTAGAGGTTTTCATTTTTCCCATCTGCTCAGACTCCAAATTGTGGGAGAATACTCCAATGCTTAATAAAGTTTAAGGATGCCTTTTCATGGTAGAGAGTTTAGCCTAATAGAGTAGACATTCTAAGTTTGAGGTGCTTGGTTTCCTATGTCTTATTTTATAATATATATGTATATGTGTGTGTATATTATAAACATATATATATGTATATATATATGTATATGTTAACTGGGCAGCTATTATGTGCCAACCACTGTGAATGGCATTGGTGTTATCATAGTGAAGAAAATAAGCATTGCTTTTGCTGCTGTGTTTAGTGGGTGAGACAGACAGGTAATTGCAGCCACTAGGGGCCACATTATAGTTGTGTCAGGTACTAGACATAGGAGAGGTGTGGTAGTCTGGTAAATTGCAACACAGAGCTTGACTATTCAGGAGGTCTTGGAGGCTTGCTTTATGCTCAACAGTAATCACTCCAGAGAGTGCAGCATGCTCTCCCCAGAGAATCTCAGCTAGAGAAAATCAGATATAAAATGCTTCTGCTAGCCTTTTCATATTCATCCTTAGGTTCCATATAGGCATGTACAGTCTCTATAGGTAAAGGGCCCATATCTGACATGTATTGTGTGGTCACTGTAATCTTTATTTTTATTTTCTTCTAATACCACTTATAATCTGCTACAAAACAACTCACATAAGTTTCTTTCACACTACTAATTTTTGCTGGTGCAGACTTAAGAACCCCAGATATGTTCACTAATTGCTCCATCAAATGCCCTGTGTTTCTCTTAGGAGTATGTAGAAAAAGGTAAAGAGCAGCAGGTAGCTGATGTGTTCTCTGAAACCCCATGAGCAGGTTAGGCAGTGACTCCTTTCAGTGGGATGGGTGCTGGGAAGATTGCAGGGGATAGAATTCAGGATGTGCTGGAGGCAGGAAGGATGCCATTAAATGAAACCAGGTTAGGAGGTGATTTTTTTTGGAATATAAATGTCCTTACTAAGTCAGAAATTATAGTGCAAGGCCTACTGAGAGAGAGCTGAGGAGCTAAGAAAAGGATTTGGGGTTTGTTAACGGGGTCTGAAGAGAGGTACTGCAGGTGATCTAACAAAGAGATTGGACTAAAATGAGTCAGCAAAATCTTTAAGCATATGATAAGAAATGATTAGAAAAGAACCATTTGCAGAAAGCCTAGCTTAGTTGTGTTTTGTTATTTTGACATCTTGATTGTAGCTCATGAGAAGGTCAATATCTACTGTAGATGAAGAGAAGAAGCTGGAACTCAGGATGCATTCAGGTTTCATATCTTAGTCATACACACAATGATACTTTTATAAAGAAAATAAATGTTATAAAACAATTTTGCTACACTGAAAGACTGTCGATAAAACGGACTAAACCTCTAATTTGTAAGCTAGTCCCAATTAAATATTTTCTTCTATAAACACTGAATTGGTCATGGTATCTCTTTACAACAATATAAATCCTAACTGATACAGCCATCATCAGAGCAGCTTCCTCCTGTAGGAGATGGAAACTAGTGCCATGACTCACAAGAGAGTAACTTTGGAGCACTCAGCCCTCAGTGGATATCTCTATCAAATCCCTCCTTTCTGAGCTCAGGGAATTCAGAGGAATAGGAAGTAGAAAGACTGTAAGAGCCAGAGGGCATGGGAGATACCAAGAAAACCTTATTTCAAACACAAAAGACTTGGACTCACAGAAACCATATGTAAAATATGCACATGTCTAAGCCAGATGGGATCCAATGCTTAAAGCAGACATAGACACTAGGCCCTGTCCGTAACCCAGAAGCCATCAACAACTGATGTTGTAGTAAGTTTCCCTGGGCCCTTTTGGGCCAGGAGGTTTGGAACCTGGTCCGCAGTAGCTTTTTATCCCACAAAGAAATGAATCAGACACTTATACTTGAGACATGGGCCAAACAAACTTAATACTTTTTTGCCCATGTCTCAAGCACATTACTAGCTAACTCTTTCATCTTAATTCAACCCATTTCCATTAATCTGCCCACCACGTGGCTCAGCCCGTGGCTCACCTGTACCTCTTACATGTCTGTTCCTCTTGGGGGTTGGATGGAGACTGACTAACTCCACCCTTCTCCTACCTGCCTGTCCTCTGATTCTCCACCCACTTCAACGGTGCTCTACATAGGCCAAACCAGTCCTTTATTTACAGCATACAGAGAGCATTTCCACCACAAACTGATACTAACTTGTTTTAAAAAAATGTTTTCTCACTAGGTATACAAACCACACTTAAGAGTAGACCTCATAGTTACAGGTAGATGACCAACATGAAAGGAAATCAATGTTATTTTGGTATTTCAAATAATTATTTTTATAATTCTAATTTTATAACAAAATTATAATTTGAAATCACAATTATTTTTGTAATCTTAAAAAGAGTATGACTGTCAATATTTGAAAGGACATGATTTTGTTAACAGTTTAATATGCATGTTAAAATTCCCTGAGTTTCTTTGTTCATTTTGACTTGGCCATTATTTATTTTTGATGGTGAACCTAGCCTTTAATGGCAGAGCCATCTCTCCAGCCCTTAAACATTATTTATAAGAATAATTATCTGATGAATATGTTTGTTATCTTCAGTTTTGGTTCTTTTTGATACAAAGAAACAAACATCATAATTTGATAGTGCTCTATCTTTCACACATAGTATGAAAGTAGCCAATAAAAAAACAGGTTAGAGAAATTTACACATGTGTATATACAAATAAATAAACTTTATTTCATTTTATTATTCCCAAGGGATAAGATGTACAAACAAGGAACAAAATTAAAATTATTTTCTTTGGGGATGATTTATGCCTTAATTTTCACCTGCCCTATAATTAGAAATTTTGAACTCTGTAAATGTTTTTTAAGATAAAATTATTGCCTTGGTAAACTTCAGAAATTACATCATTAACCCAAAGACCTTTCTCAGCCTAGAACAACATGGTTGGTACAAGTGTCTGTGCACACAGACAAATAAATAAAGAGGAAAGTTTAAAATAATTTGAAAATGATTTATTGTCGGTCACCCCTGCAGTTAGGAATTCAAGTATTATTACTTTCCTTCAGTGCAGCAGGGGAGGACAGCAAGTTGCTGTGGGCTAAAGGTAAATTATGATGTATTGTAGAGGAGGAGGCAGATGAACTGAGGCAAGGGGAAGAAGCAGGGAGTAAGCAATGTGTTTTTTGAACTATTGCTTCACATAATGCCTTTAAAAATTTGCCTTGACCTCTGATGGAGAATGCCAGTGAAAATGCTGAAGCAAATGGCATTCTTAAATCTGCAATAGTTAAGGGCATGCTTGGTATGGTGAGGGTAAGCAGGGTATGCTAGGGCACAGTGCATCCTGAGATACCTAGTCACAAGTTTCCCTGCTTCAACTGATTGTTAATCTCATTCCAGAGGTACCCATTTTTAGTTGAACAGGATCAATGAACATACAAAGTCCTAGGATGACTCTTCTAAGGTTATCTGCTCTGCCTCCAGCATTTGTGAGTTAAACCTTTCACAGTGTCAATGAATATGGACTAATACAGTAGAGTAATATCTGCTTTCTCATAATTGAAGTAAGAGTAAAGTTCAAGCACATTTTTCAAACACAAAATGATACAAGGAAGGAAAACGTAAACCCTGATATCTGCCAAACCCTGTCTCTTATGAAACAAGGTTCATACTGGATACTTAATTAACTGGATACTAATTTCATTAGATCATCTAAAGCTCTATGCTAGAAGTTCATCTACTTCTTGGTGTAAATGAGAAAACTGAAGCCCAGCAAGACATATTTCTCTATGTTAAGACTCGCTCACATGTAAATTTTATCTATTGGCAGCTCCTATATTTCCCACATCATTACTCTCTTTTTGCAAGTGCCTCATAAAATCATATCCTTATTAACAATTAAAGTATCTAAACAAGTTTTCACTTGACTTTAGGTTCAGTTCCAGAAGTTACTGTTACCTATCTTGGAGCAGCTGCATGTGCAGGAGACACAGTGTTGATTCTGGAGGATGCTGTGGACTGGCACCCTGGGGATGAGGCTGTCATCATCAGCGGAATAAGTATTGAAGGTTCTGGACCAATGGAAGAGGTGATTGTTGTGGAGACTGTACACAAGGCAGAGCTCCATCTCAGGACCCCACTGAGGTATTCAAATTTCAGCTTGCATAGTTTTGCATGTAGGAAGGTGAGGTCTTACACAATCTAGGCTCTGGACATTTATCTCTTGATGAGTTACACTAGCATTAGCTAGTGCTTGACATCTGGAAAATAAAATAATAAAGTATGAATGTTTTGAAGATGAAAATTTATTGGATATTTTCTCTAGTGGGATCCTATCACCTCTGCCTTAGCAAGTGGTCAGTACATAATTCCCAATTATGAAAGATATGTTTTATAGATGTACATGTGGCTCACTCTTAGACATTTTAGTTTTCTTTTTTTTCTTATTTATTTTGTATTTATCAAGAAAAATAGTAAATTGAATTTAAAATGCTGAGAAGTTAACAATAACTATAAAGAAAATAAAAATCATAATCATGACTTATCAAGGGTGACAATGCAAATAATTTGCTACACATAAAATTCCTTTGTGTTCACCTTTCCCTCTGAATTTTTTTTCTATCCCTGTATGTCCTTATTCAAGTTTCCTTCCCACTCCGGCCACATCAGGTCATTTTTTCTTCTCGACAACTCCCCATCCCCTCCCTGGGCAGGCAGCAGAAAGTCCCATGGTCCCCCTGAGCCAATAATGCTTAATTCAGTCTCCACTCCTGGCAGATAATAGTTTTGTCTCCCCTCCCTCAAGAGTCAGTCAGGTGTAACTCTAGAGGGAGTAGGATCCGGAGGGTCATGCAGGGTGTTTCTGAACCCAAGCTGTTCAGTGGTTGTGGTTTGCAGCTTGGGCATGCTTGGCTTTTTTGTTGCTTGTTTGTTTAGAGACCACAAATGAGTGAGTACATCCCCTGCTTATCTTTCTGAGTTTGTGATACCTCGCTCAGGAGGATATTCTCCAAATCCATCCATTTGCCTGCAAATTTTAGGATATCATTTTTTTCTTACAGCTGAGTAGTATTCCATTGTGTAGATGTACCACAGTTTGTTAATCCATTCTTCAGTTGAGGGACATATAGGTTGTTTCCACGTTCTTGCTATTACAAATAATGCTGCTATGAACATAGTTGGGCTAATACCTTTGGAGTGTGAATGTGCATCTTTAGGATATACACCCAGAAGTGGTATTGCTGGGTCCTTGGAGAGATTGATTCTCAATTTTCTGAGAAACCGCCATATTGCACTCCAAAGTTGCTGAACAAGCTTACACTCCCACCAACAATGGAGTAGTGTTCCCCTTGCTCCGCATCCTCTCCAACATAGGCTGTCATCTGTTCCTTTTATCTTAGCCAATCTAACAGGTGTCAGGTGGTATCTCAAAGTTGTTTTGATTTGCATTTCTCTGATGGCTAAAGATGAAGAGCACTTTTTCAGGTGCCTTTCAGACATTCGCAATTCCTCTGCTGAGAATTCCCTTTTTAGATCTGAACCCCATTTTTTGATTGGGTTATTCAGGGTTTTGGGCTCAAGATTCTTGAGCTCTTTATATATCTTAGAGATCAGTCCTCTATCACTTGTAGGGTTAGTGAAAATCTTTTCCCATTCTGTAGGCTGTCGTTTTGTCCTATTGACAGTGTCCTTGGCTTTGCAGAAGCTTCCCAGCTTCAAGAGGTCCCACTTATTGATTATTGGTCTTAGTGTCTGTGCAAATGGTGTTATATTTAGGAAGTGGTCACCTGTGCCCATTCGTAGAAGTGTATTTCCCACTTTCTTTTCTATCAAGTTCAAAGTGGCTGAGTTTATGATGAGGTCTTTGATCGACTTGGATTTGAGTTTTGTGCAGGGTGACAGGCTTGGATCTATTTGCATTTTTCTACACACTTCCATCCAGCTATGCCAACAACAGTTGTTAAATATACTATCTTTATTCCATTGTATGTTTTGGGCCTCTTTGTCAAAGATCAGGTTTTCATAGGTTTTTGGGTTAATGTCTGGATCCTCAATTCTATTCCATTGATCCACAAGTCTGTTTTTATGCCAGTACCAGGCTGTTTTTATTACTGTAGCTCTATAGTATAACTTAATGTCAGGGATGGTGATACTGCCTGAGGTTCTTTTGTTGAGTAAAATTGTTTTGGCAATCTTGGATTTCCTGTTATTCCAAATGAAATTGAGTATTGTTCTTTCAAGGTCCAAAAAATATTGTGTTGGGATTTTGATGGGCAGTGCATGGAATCTGTAGAATGCCTTTGGTAGAATTTCCATTTTTACTATGTTGATCCTACCAATCCAGGAACATGGGAGAGCTTTCCATTTTCTGATATCCTCTTCAATTTCTTTCTTCAATGATTTAAAATTTTTGTCAAATAGGTCTGTTACTTCTTTGGTTATAGTTACTCCAAGGTATTTAATACTATTTGCAGCTATTATGAAGGGTAATGTTTCCCTTATTTCTTTTTC
>PVIH01023809.1:0-24059 GCA_004025045.1 Sigmodon hispidus
CCTGCTTATATCTATATAAACTGGAATAAATCATCTATGTTCACAGAAGAGGGCATCATCACCAGACACTTTATTTTTATTTAAACTGAAATAACCCACCCTGTGGCCCAACCACAGCAAAAGGCAACATCTCATGACTGTTTATTTCTTTATAAACTGATATAAATCATTCTGTGTCCTCAGCAGAGGGCACAATCACCTGACCCTATATATTTCTATATGAAGTGGAATAAACTGCCATGTGTTCACAACAGAGGTGATGTTACCAGACCCTGTTTATTTCTACATAAACTGAAATAAACTGCCCTGTCTCAGCAGCAGAGCGTGCCATTCCCTGATCGTGTTTATTTCTCTATACACTGAAATATACCACTCTCTGTTTCCCCACAGTAAAGAGCATCATCTCCTCACCCTATTATATATATATATATAAACTGGAATAAACTCTCCTGTGTCTCCCCACAGCAGAGGGCACTGTGACCTGACCCATTTATTTCTATGTAATGTAGAATAAGCTTCCCTGTGTTGAATGCAGAAGGTGCCTTAACTTGATCCTGTTTATTTCTATATAAACTGAAATAAACCACCTTATGTGTTCCCACTATGGAGGGCACCATCTCTTTACATTGTATATTTTTATATAAACTAGAATAAACTATCATGTTTTAGCACAGGACACAGCCATTTGTCCCTGTTTATTTCTATAGAAACTGGAATAACCCACCCTGTGTCCACAGATGAGGGTGCCATCAATTGACTCTGTTTATTCCTTTATAAACTTGACTAAACCACGAATTTCCTTTGCAGCAGAGATCACCATCATGAGTCTCTTTATCTTTATATAAACTATAATCAACCATTTTTGTCCCCTCAACAACAAAAGGCACATCATCTGAACCTGTATAGTTTTTTCAATATAAACTTAATTAACCAAATCTGTGTCCACAGCAGAGAGCACCATGACCTGACTCATTGTTTCATTGTTATAACTTGAATATCTCTGAAATGATTATTCATTAGTACTTTGAAAACATTATCTGCTCTGTGTTGTAGAGACAGTTAACACTGATATTTCTTTTGTTACATGTTTCTCTTATCTAGATTAATGCAATGTATGAATTCACAGTAAATGCTGAGAATATAGTTAACCATGTTATTTAATATAAATTTGACTCACACCTAAATTCATGTAAGAGAAACTAAATGTAAAAGAAATTTTTCCAGGAGATGGGCCTGTGAGCTAGCCTGTGGTACAATTTCTTGCTTGATAATTGGCAGAGAAAAGACAAGCATCAGCCTGGCTGGTCAGAAATGGGAGATCTTTGTGTTGATTTTTTTTTGTGTTTTCTAACAAATAAACCTTGTCCCACAGTCTTTGGACAGAGGCAGCTGCAGTGTCAGCCATTAAGGTTGAGCAGAGGTCACACATAATAAATGTACTCAGGGAGGCTCAGATCCATTTGGGTCTGTAACTTCATGGCCACATAGAGCCAGGCAGGGGAGGCCCTGGACATTAATTTAAGCACTTGGGATTATAGACCTTTATTCCCCACACAAGTGAGGTTTAGACAGAATGTGGTACAGCTGCACAGAAAAAAAAATACAAGGTGGGAGAGCATAGAGAAATTCCAAAGACACCAAAGAGACTCAAGTGACACCAGAGACAGCAGAGACACCAGAAAAATTACAGAGAAACCAGAGGAACTCCAGAGAGTCATCAGAGACAACAGAAAGATACCAGAGTCACCAGAGAGATTCCAGAGAAACTTTAGAGGTATCAGAAACAAGAGAGTTGTCAGAGACAGCAGAGAGACTTCAGAGACATCACAGAGATTCCAGAAGGTTTTCAGAGATAGCAGTGACATCAGAGAAATGCAAGAGAAACAAGAGAGACTCCAAAGAGAATTCATCAACACTAGAAAGATAAGAGAAATATCAGAGTCTCCAGAGACAACAGAGAGATGCCAGAGAAATTTTAGAGATACCACAGAGATGCCAGAGACAGCAAAGTATATTTAGAGACAACAGAGATGTAAGAAAAAGAAGGGACAACATAGAGACTCTAGAGAGACCTCAAAGATACCAGAGAGATGCCAGATACACCAGAGAGACTTCAGATACACCAATGAGATGCCAGAGGCCCCAGAGCTAACAGAGAGACTTCAGAGATTGCAGAGACACCAGAAAAATGTCAGACCACATAGAGACTCCAGTGTGATCAGAGAGAATTCAGTGAGACTTCAGAGACACCAGAGAGACTTCAGAGACATTAGCAGATGCAGTTAAAATGCTATTCTGAGAAACAGTACCAGGAAAAGAAAGAGGAGTTAGTTTAAAAGTAAAGAGTTAGCACATCATAGTCTCAAGCCCGAGGCTGATCAGCATAAAATTAATATAAAAGTTTGTGTGGTTATTTGAGACACTTTTAATATCTGTACAATAAATTGTCAATCAATAAAAAGTCAATATATTTTAGGGAGTTATATAAATACTCACTGACACAAGATTGAATCTAGGGGAATTTTTGGAGAGTCATAATTTCCTAAGTGTGACTCTCCAAGAGTGCAGAAACAAACAGACAGCATAAGCAGCTTGCATCAGGGAACTAAAAGGGTGCTATCCACACCCCATCTGTAGTTCTCAGAACCAGAGCTATGTGTCTGGGTCTCCCACAATAGCATGTGATCCCAGCATCCAGGAGTTCAGTCTGGGGCTTCTCAATTTTCAGATTCTCCTCCTTTTTGCTTCCCTGCTTTTTGCATGAGTTTTCAGAGTTATTCAGTGTGAGGAGACAGGATCTTTCCATATGGCCTGAGGAATCAGTACTAGTGAGCATTTCTCTGTGGCTTTTCCTATGTTTCTATGAAATTTCAGCTTTAGGTCAGTATTTGTGTCTAGCTTTCTTTAAATAAATAATTTATTTAAATTTATGTTTTTATGTGCATTAGTGTGAAGGTGTCAGATCTTCTGAAATGGGAGTTACACGCATTTGTGTTCTGCCACGTGGGTGTTCAGAATTAAATCCAGATCCTCTGGAAGAGCTGTCTTTGCACCTAAGTCATTAGTCTTCCCTGCAGCCTGAGTCTCGCTTTTTAATAAAAGACATGCTAGATTTTGTACAACGAGGAAAAGATAAGATATTAAGAAAGGAAGGAATGCAAGTGGAAAAAACAAAAGAAACACATGTCACAAAGTATCATTATATCTAAAATAAATTATGAAAACAAAGTAAAAGTTGGAAGATGTGAAGAGGAAGCATGCCAGACAGGCAGGTAAGAAGATAGTTGAAGCTACAAAGGAAACAAAAGTTTAAAGGTAGTATTTATTTACTTAGCAATGAATAGTTATATTAAAATATATAATTGTATGTTTAAATAAATTTATATATGTAAATTAATGTTTTCTACATAAATTTATGGATTTATAACATCTACAGATAAGAATTTTTATATAGATATGTTAGTTTAAGTAACAAATATTATTAAGAAAACAAAACATAATGTGCAAGAAAAAAATAAAGTTGGTTTTGTAGACAGAGATTTTAATGTACTTTTATTTAACTTAAATACTCTTCCTAACTCTCTTAGAAGTGCAGAGTTATTTCTGTCTTTATCTATGGGATGAGTCGTTCTTGTGTTTTACTCATACACTTTGGCACATTTATTGTTGGATTTTTAAATTTTTTTTTTTTTTTTTTTTTAAAAACTTTTTTTTTTTTATTATTTATTTACTTATTTGCCTTGGTGTTTGCCTGGAACTGGAACTACAGACAGCTGTTAGCTGCCATGTGGGTGCTGGGAATTGAACCCGGGTCCTCTGGAAGAGCAGACGGTGCTCTTAACCGCTGAGCCATCTCTCCAGCCCAATTGTTGGATTTTTAAATTTTTGATGTGGTTGTTATGTTGGTAAAATTTTTTAAAACTGGGAAAACCCTTTAGGTGTAAATTAGGAAATTTGATGACCACAGAGCAAGAAATAAAACTACACAGTAAAGACAAAAGTAATAATAAGCAAGCTGTGTATAAAAGATCAGCATGTGTTTAACACCAGGTCAAAGGCCAGTATAACTAGTATCTGTTGAGTCACCAGAAAATGTGAAATAGTGGATTTGGAGAAGTCAGAAACATACAGTGACACTATTAGGGAATCTCTGTGGTCAAATTTTTTCTGTTCTCTTATCACAGGACAAAAAGTAAGCATAGGCAAGTTCCTTGCCTGCGCAGTGACCACATATACAATAGGATTTATATAAGTTCTCTTTTCTGCTAACAGTGTCCAGTAAGTTAACTTGGATTTTATATGATTTATATAAATAATATATTTATCTATTATGCAAAGGATAACAGTGACCAGGGAATGATCTGGGATTTGCATAAATTATTTGTTAATTAATCATATAAGAGTTAATATATATTAAGAAGTTATATCAATACTCGCTGATAAAAAAATTGAACCTTACAGCAAATTTTGGAGCATTGAAACATCTCACACATTGTTGGTGTCCAAGTTTTTTTGTTAAAACACAAAAAGGGCAGGCAATGTTTAAGGGGGTTTTCAATGGCAGATGGCCTCACCTCTTGTAGTCTCCCGTGACAATAATGCCAGAATCTGCCACACTGGGGAAGGTGCTTTTTGTTTTTTCTTGGTCAAGATTCAAGAGGTTTGGAAATGGCACTGCTAATTGTGGTCTAGACATTAATTCTCCTTATATGGCAATGGCAGTAACAACCCTTTCCTTCAACTAGGAAATCATAACTTAGTTCATTTCAGGTTCTCACAAGGGAAGCCAGAAAACTGTGAGTCCATCAATAACACCATCTGCCTCAGCTGCCACTCACACAAGGTCAGGACTAAGGTCATTCTGGGCATAGGTGATTCTCAGAGCTTGAGTTGAAGAAAGTGTTTGGTTTAATACTGTGAAAATTTCATTACACCAAGGCTCATATGTGTGTGTGTATGTATGTGTGTGAAAAGTGCACTACATTCTTATGTCCCTAATACTATAGCGTGTATATATATAATGTAAATTAAACTGCATTTTTATATAGGCTGTCTTTCTCTCTCTCTCTCTCTCTCTATATATATATATATATATATATTTATATATATATATGACCATATATGTATATATAGTAAACTTCACTCCATTTCTAGGTCCATGATAAAGCAGTAGTCTCTCTCTCTCTCTCTCTCTCTCTCTCTCTCTCTCTCTCTCTCTATCTATCTATCTATCTTTCTCTCTGTCTTTCTGTCTCTGTCTCTCAGAACCACATTCTTAAGTAAACAACAATACAATGTCCTCCAAAATCCATTGACAGTGAAACTAAACAACAATGCCCAATGCCTCTGTGTACAACAGTAGCATCCTATTTTGGAAAGTACTGAGGAGCTTAGCTATTAATAATAATAATTATAATATATTGAAATATGTTGCGCAAAGTCAAGTAGAATAAATCAGTCATTATTACCCTCAGTTTAACATACAAAATGGTTTAAAACACTACTGAATCTAGATTACAATGAAAACCTCACTCTTCATTAGATAAGTTTGAGTCCTTCTGATAAAATTTCAGAGTTTTCCTTCTTATGGAAGAAAATATGCACTGACAAAAATTTTTGAACATCTTTCTCAGCAATCATACTTAGCAATGTTGGGTCCATTGGTCTAGGGATCCAGTCACTTGACCAATGCCCCAGGTTTGTCAATGGGCTGATTTGGGGGCTTCTCTCCAATATACACTAACAATAAACATAACATGGCACTAACTTTAAGGCAGAAAATCAGGATAGGATTGATGCTTCCTTGGTTAATAGCACTGTCTCTCTTCCTATGGTCCTGAGTTTAATTCCAAGCATCTACATGATGGCCTATAAACATCTGTTATGACATTTGGTGCCCTCTTCTGGTCTGCTGGCATACAAGCAGACAGAACATTGTTATCAAATGAATGAATAAATTTTTAAAATAAAACAAAAAAATCATTCTTGACGAAATGTTTCAGCAGTTAAGAGCACTGGCTTTTTTTTGTGAATTCCTGATTTTAATTCCCAGGAACTACTTATACTCACCTGTAATGAAATCTGGTGCCCTCTCCTATCCTACAGAGTCACATGGAAATGGAATAGTATATGCATAACATGTTTTTAAAAGCACCTTGACAGAGCACCACCTAGCAAGATGAGTTATTACTGTTGCTAACTTTTTGAGCTTGACAATTATTAGAAAGATAGAGATTTATCCTACGTTCTCTTTACAAGCAACAATAGAGCCATTCAATGAGGAAACAGAATTTGCCCCTTGCTATGGCCTGAATAGCAAGGCCCACACTGATTTTAAGTGCAGCCACTGTTATAAGGATAAAATAGCAGTATATGTGATCCAGTGTGAGTGGGAAGGTCAGATAACCTGTGGGAGGTGGTTGGTCCTTTGAAGGCAAACACATTTCTCTGCTGAGTCATGCTCTGGTATAATAAAATAGAGTTTACATTACATATTTGTGGACCTCATAATTGTTAGGTGTATTGTATTATTAATCATTAACACTAACCCAATTCTAAATCTAAACACTATTATAACCTAACGCTAATATTGACCTCAATGATATCCATAACCTTAAAAATTGAAATTAAACCAAAACATATTTTTCATGCTACAAACTAACCCAAATCATATCATTATATTAACTCTAACCCTACAACTTACAGTAACCCCTAGCATTATCTTAACATTAATAGGATTTTAACTGTAAACATGTTTACAAACCATAAGCTTATTCTAATACTAATTTTAATCCTAACATAATATGGTAAACCCTAAACAAATTTAACACTAACCATAAACAAAATATAACCCTAGAATAAGCCCTAAACCTCCATGTCATAAACCTAACAATAAAAATATCCTTCAGCTAAATACTAAAGCAAAACCATAACCTAAAACCTTGCCCAACGGGACTGGAGAGATGGCTCAGAGGTTAAGAGCACTGACTGTTCTTCCAGAGGTCCTGAGTTCAATTCCCAGCAAAACCACATGGTGGCTCACAACCATCTATGATGAGGTCTGGCGCCCTCTTCTGTAAAACTGTATGCATAATAATTAAATAAATCAAAAAAAAATTAAAAAAAAAAAAAAACCTTGCCCAACAAAGTGCCTAGGACTAATTCTAATTCTATCATTATCCCCCAAATACAACCCTAACTTTCAGCATTACATTAATTTAAATCATAAACTTAACAATAACCCTACCCATAATAACTTTAACCCTAACATATCAGTAACCTTAAAATAGAAACATTTGATTTACTATAAACATGTTGCCTAAAAAATAAATCTAACCATAACTGAAAACTATACATAGTCATAACTCAATGCTATCACAAATCCTAAGCCCTTATGATACATGTAATATTAACTCCAACAAAACTGACATTACCTGTAAAGCTAAATCAAACCCTAACTCTCAACCATCCTAACCCCAAAGCTAACTGTATTTCAAATCCTAATCTTAAACTTTGTTCAGAATTCCAACATTAATTATAGTGTAACCCAGACCCTAATTCCAAACTGAAAATATGACCATAACCCTAAAATCAATATTACACTAGACATAGTGTACCAATTATTCCTAAACCTAATATTAACTCCCAATCCTAGTACTCTGCCGATCCCATAAAAGAAATGAGATAATCCTGGAACTTAACCCTAACTATAACTCTTAGGGTAATCAAACCATGACCCAGATTTTGACCTAAAACCACGACTCTAAGCCTAACACTTTCTATAAACCTAACCCAAATGCCAAACCTAAGCAAAATTCTATCCCTACACTGAAACTATGGGAAACCTAAACCTGACACTCTCTATAACTCTATCCTTAACTTAAGCCTAATCCAAATTTTTCCATGAACAATCCCTAGATGTAATTTAAACTCAAGCCCCTAAAACTAACATACCAAGATCAACCTCACCTTAAGTCTAATTCTGAACATTAACCCATAGCCCTTATTCTAACCTAAAATGATTAACTCTAACCTATCCCCAACAAAAAAAAAAAAAGAATATTTTACCTGGACTCTTACTATATCATGAATCCAAACACTAATTTTCATTTAGTCTAACACTAACACTAACCTCTAATCCTGTCCTGACCTTCCACTAACCATTAAACTAAATATAAACATAATTTAAAACCTAATTATCAATCATTAAGCCTCAAACTTAATCCTGAAACAAACATCTAATTCTCTAATACTGACCTTATACTTAGTATGGACACTAAAAGAGTACTAAGTTTTTGTACATAAAAGAAAATTGGCTAGCTCAACTTTAGATTTTTATGGTATACAACCACCTGGAGAATGAGGGCAGAAAGGGATACAAAGGATTGATCATGACCTTTGATATACAACCAAACTTAATATTTGAGTTAATTATTGTTTTTAGGATCAACTATCTGTCCTTATGGACTCTAAAATTATTTTCTTTGCTTTATTCTCTTTACCGTCTCTTAAAACACGTGACTTGAAATTTTTACATGATTTTGTTTCAGCCAAATAATGAAAAGCAATAGGTGACAATGTATCATATTAACCTTAAAAAAACTTAAACCAGCTTTGCTTTTAAGGAGTTTGGACTGAAATCTAAAAGCTCCTAATATGTTTGCTGTGAAACATATAATGGTATATACTTTTTTTCATCAAAGTTAACATTACAATAAAATAAATGAGATAGTTTAATAATCTTCATATTAATTCACAGGTAAGAACACTAATTAGAGAAGGATATTTCCAAGAGCAAAACAAATTACCTCATAGGCAATAAAAAATTTATTATTCCCTATTTAAACATATTAAATACATCTCAATGTCTGTGGTAATGGAGCCACACTCGCTTGAGAATTATCTATGAGGGAGCTATCTCTTAGTGGCAAACAACAGGAATTGTAATTATCATCTGTTGACAACTCCTATGCTCCCTCCCCTACCCCTTGCATGATTGTTGGCAAAATGTTTAGTGCTCAAAATAAACAAAATAAGAATGTTTGATAGTATAATTGTTTTCATGTACAAAGTAAAATGATTCTGAAAACTTCCTTGGGTTCTTCTATTATTGGGTCAAATTTTCTTTACAATGTGAAAAGAACACAACAGATGACTATTGAAATATTTCTTCTAATCTCATTTGAGCACAAGTGAGACAGTATTACAGAAAATGTCTGTAGCATTCAATGATGGAAATATGACTTGGATTATTATATAAAGGAAAACAAAAGTAGAAATCATAAGCTTGTCTTCTTGTTTTCACATATCTGTGCTGCCCTATAAACACATAGTCACATTAAACACACCTGAATGTTTGGTACAAAATAAATCTTAGTGGCATTACATCATCTAGACTGTCTGAGTAATTCCCTTAAAAAGTAGTACTTCAAGATGAAATGCCAAATGGTGCAGGGAGAATCATTGAGTATTAAGTCATATATGTATGTGTGTATATGGATACATTGTTTAGAATCCTACTTTATAACATTTGTACCAGAAAAATAAAAAATACTGCTTTAAATCTACATGAAATATTAAATAATTCTTATATTCCTAAGCATGTTAACATTGTTAAACTGTGTTGACAAACACTAAAAATTGAGTCTGTCAACTGTACATGCACGTGAACTTAGGAGGCAGACACATATTTCCAAATGTATCCATCAATCACTACAGATATCAAAATCAAGCTATATAGCAACAAAGTATCAAGGGACTTTATGAAAAAAATTAGAAAAAAAACAACACTTTTTTCAAGCACTCTTACTTAAAAATCATGATCACATGCTACCTGATATTTCAATAAACAATGGACCACATAGATACTTGAGATACCATTGTATATATTAGATAGTAAATATACCACTCCCTAAGTGAAAACACAATAAATTGGGATAAAAATCATATATCTTATATAAGGGTCACATAATGAAATTCTCTAAGTAGATTTGCCACACATGTAGCACATTTCATTATATACCACAAATGTTTCAAAACAGAAACCACAATGCAGTGAATTCAATGATCAGTTGTGAATAAACATGGTAAGTACTTTACTTTATTCAAAGATGTGATAAAAATAAATAAAATATATTTTTAAAGAAGGTGAAGACACTGTGAAGCCTAAAGTCTTTACCAAATTGTTTACATAACTAGTAGTATTCTTTCTGAATTAATTACTATTTCTTGACTTCAAAAGGATACAAATAGGATTTACAAAATTTATAGAAATAAACACATGGGTATGGAATTTATAAATATTTATTCCTAAAACCAAAGTTCAATTTTTAACAGCTTTCTGTAATAGTTATCACAAAAACATTGAAAGTTCTAACATTCTCAGAAATGAGCATGGATATTCCTATATCTACACAAATTTACTGCTATCACATAATTACAATTAAAACAATTTTAAACAAACATCTTTCCTCTCATAATGTTTTTATAATGGGCATTTACTTCTGTAAAACAAACTGTGAGCTATGTACCTGATGTTTAGAGGTTTTTTTTTTAATCATTATCTGTTCTGTAAAAGAATGCAAGCCTGTAGTCTTGAAGTTAGATAAATCAAACTTTAAAGCTTAGAAAAATCATTTGCTTAGATTTAGAAAATGATGCCATGCTAAACCAAATATGTTTCTGGGGATAGGCTTTGAAAATTTATTTACACAAATTATTTTCATTTCTTATTATCTGCTTAACAATGCAGTAGGTGTACTTTTTTCTATCTGGAGAATGGTGTAATATGCAAAGGCTTTACCACACTGAAAACATTCCAAATATTTCTCTCCAGTATGTGTTCTTTTATGTCCTTTTAGAGAACTGAGGTCTGTTAAGGCTTTACCACAGTGATTACTTTCACAGGCTTTCTTTCCAAAATTAGTTCTTTTATGGGTTTGAAGATGACTGTTTTGTGGAAAGGCTTTACCACACTGATTACATTCATTGGATTTCTCTCAAGTATGTATTCTTTTATGTCTTTTAAGTGAAATGAGGTCTGCGAAGGCTTTACCACACTGATTACATTCATACGGTTTCTCTCCAGTATGTGTTCTCTTATGAGTTTGAAGAGTACCGTTTTGTGCAAAGGCTTTACCACACTGATTACATTCATAGGGTTTCTCTCCAGTATGTGATCTTTTATGAGCTTTAAGATGAGTGTTTTGTGCAAAGGCTTTACCACACTGATTACATTCATAGGGTTTCTCTCCAGTATGTGTTCTTTTATGTCTTTTAAGAGAACTGAGGTCTGCAAAGGCTTTACCGCATTGATTACATTCATAGGGTTTCTCTCCGGTATGTGTTCTCTCATGAGCTTGAAGATGACTGTTGTGTGCAAAGGCTTTACCACACTGATTACATTCATAGTATTTCTTTCCAGTATGTGTTCTTATATACTTTTTCAGATGATTGTGATGTGTGAATGCTTTACCACACTGATTGCCTTCATGGGGTTTCCCTTCAGTATGTGTTCTTTTATGGCTTTTAAGATGACTGTGATGTGTAAAGGTTTTACCAAACTGATTATATTCATATGGTTTCTGCTCAGAACGTAGTGTATTATGGGTATGAAGATAACTGTGAGCTGCAAAAGTTTTATCACAGTAATAATTTTCATAGGGTTTCACTTGAGTATGTGTTTCTTCATGCATTTCAAAATATCTCTGCTGTGTAAAAGATTTACCACACTTATTGCATTTATAGATTTTCTCAACATTTTGCGTTCTCTTATGATTTTGAAGATTACTGTGCTGTTCAAATGTTTTATCACATTGCTCACATTCAGAAAAATTTTCTCTAGCATGTGTTATTTTCTGCATTTGAAGAGTACTGTTATAAGAAAGAGATTTAAAACATTGATGACGTTTCTTTCCATAATGTGACTGTGCACACATTTCAAACAAGCTAGAGTGTACAAAGGCTTTAACAGATTTTATATACAAGGTTTCTAACTTGTTACACTCCCCTTGTGATAGTAAGTGTAACATCACTTCTTCTGTTGTGTGATCTACTAATAAGAAAACTGAAAAGTCAATTACTTACATACTTCAATTGAATTCAACAAGTATATTCAGTATGGGGACTGCAACACATCTTCTAATTTTTCTGAGAGATATGCTACTTTTTCATTAACCCTATGTGTCTTTAGGTGCAGCATGGATGTACATAATATATCTCCCAATATAACTCCACAATAACACTAAAATCCAGAGTCACAACTAATGCTAACTTTACTATGGATTATTTCTTGACTAGGAGCCTTTAGAAATATACACACTACCACATTAATGTTTATATCATTGTAATATATGTACTATAAAATAAATGCCATGACAGTTCAAAAGCATAGTGATCATAACTCTGGTTAAATGATCATATCTCTTACACCATATTTTATTGACTTCTTAAAAGTGTGTGTCTTGCAAAAACAATTCACGTACTTAAAGATAATGTATACTTTTAAAATTTTAATAATTGTTGGTTTATTTTAGATGTCTTTATTTACACAGCTGCTTGTCTAAAATTTTCAGAACATATAACAATTTTTCAAAGGCACATCATTACCAATTTACACATCAAAATTACCTTATATGCCTTCCAGTATTTTGACAATGTTCATCAATATTATGTTCTTCCCAATGGTATCCTAAAATATAGTACCAGAAAATATCTGTTATATTCTTAAAAATCATTCAAAATTTAAATACTTTATTGAACTTAATAACCATGACTGATTATATTCTCATTTATCAGATTTCTCAACAAATTACAAAAAATTTAGTTACCAAGAATCATTTTCTTCTTCACATAAGGATCACTTAGTCCTACCTATTGTAGTGAGGTTTTCATAGGTCTCCAGCATCACATCTTTGTAGAGATTCTTCTGGGAAGGCTTAAGCAAGGCCCATTCTTCCAAAGTGAAATTGACATGCACATCATTAAATGTCACTGCATTCTAAAATACACGATGTATGTTTACAAGCAAAACCATGATGCTGACAATATTATTAAAGCATATTACTAGGACAGAATGGCCATATAATCCTGGTGTTCTATTCATTGATCCTGTGAGAAACACATTATAATGTAATCACCAAAGAAAGAAAAATGAATAGGACTTTCAAATTTGTCATTTCTGTATAGATATACTGGGATTTCATCTTGTGAAAAATGTATATTTAAGGAAAACAATCATCAGTATAGAAATCACATGACTAAAATTGTATGAACAGGTACAGACTAAAAAAATTAAAAATAAGATGGACTACCTGGATGTTTTGGTCCATGCCTCCAAACTCATCTCTCAGGAAACAAAGACAGTTATATCTGCATGTGAGGCAAATGTAAGCTTTGTCTATGAAGTTAGATCTAAGAATGACAAAAGTACATACTAAAACCCATGTCCTATTGTGGAAAACTCATACAATCAAACAAAAATAATAGAAATAAGAGGTGTCAACAAGTTCAACCGTGACCTGAAGTGCAAGATGATCCTGCAACAGTTCTGAGGCTAGGACCAGATCCCTGTGTCTGAACAAGACTCAGACACCACTTTGCAAACACAAAGCCCACTTTTTCGAGGGCTCACTTCTTTGTGAGTTTGGGATGATAGCTAGGCATATCTTTACCTATGGCTGACTCTCTGTGTCCAGGCTATGGTGTGAAATGACTGTTGACCCTGTTCAACTCCAGACAGCTCAACAGCCTCCCAGAGTGCCTCATGGCTGATGTTGAGGAGGCTAGAATATGCTCAGGTGATGGACTTTAACAAAATTATTGCTGTTTTGGCATGAGTTTTGTTTCTCAGCTGTTTCTTCTCCTTTAAGCCAAAGAGCAACTTAGAGGTATTTGCAGACTTTTCTAGAACATTCTCAGAGGCTGTGCTCCTGTGATGGATGGTCTAGCACTTGCTCGTTACTGTTGAACCTATTCCTTCCCACCTAATCAGTGCCTTCATTCACTTTTTGTACATTTTCTTGTCTGTATTTTTTAATAATGAAGTTGAATAAAATCTTAAATTAATAGATACATACATAAATAAAAGAAAAAAGAAATAAGAGGTGTACACTGAATTTCCTATAAAGAATTATACATTCACTCCAGCTCTATATTTATATTCCAGAAACCAAAATTGCCCCAAATTTAACTGTACCATCAAGAAGATTTTACTATCACTTACTGTTTGTTTACTAAATTACAAATGAACAGATGAAAACATTGCCAATATAATTATAACTTATAAATAACATAGTGCAGGAGAGATGATTCAGTAGAAAAAGTTTTGTTGGCCTTGTGTGTAAACTACAATTTCCAGTAAACACATGGGGGATCATAAGTATTTATTATTTTATGTTTAGGATTTTTGAGAACATCTTTGGTTCATTGTGATAATGAGGAATCCAAACTGAGAATATTATGCATAGAGATAAAACACTTATATTAATTTTAAATATACAAAACACATATAACATGCTAGAAGAAAGTCATACACCATCAATTAATGTAAAGCACATGTTTAAATATATTATTCTATCTTTGATAGAACTCAGGGCTAATAGGGAGGTTTTTCCAAGAGTAAAGGATAAAAACACAAGGAACAATCTTGGTGTTTATCCAGAAAGATTTATGCAATACACTCTCAAAAGTCTCTCACTGGTTTTCTGAATGTTCCAGTCTAAGATGCCTGAAAAATCACCATTGTAGTAAAATCTTTGCCCATAAGTTTTCATTGATTCTTGCTTCTAAGAGCAAAACATGTTTTATGGTTCTGCAAACTTAGAATTCTTCACTGAAAAGGACACCAACATGCATGGACTACAGGGAAGTAGGTTTTATATAAAATGGCAATCTTGGACTAGGACTCAATTTTCTTAGCCCTTCCATAAATTTGCTTCACTGAATAAAGTCTTGCACTTAGGGCACTTTAATAAGAAATTATTTTACACCAAGGGTCTTCTTTTTAATAGTGACTAACTTCTTAAAAATTTATGACTGTTTTAGCACTTAACTGACATCTGAATACACTTTTTTTATTTTTATTTAATTTAGTCCTACTTGTTTTTATTTCACAGTACACCTGAATAATTTATTTTTAGCAATCATTAAATACATTGGTAGACATAAAATAAGCTACCAATGTAACCATAGATCAATGGACATTTAATTTCTCAACATAGATAGTTTGAAATAAAGAAGATTATAGTTGACATAGTAATACATATCTAGTCAAACTTTAAAGAATAACAGACTGAGAATGATTAGATTTGAAGCAACATTTCTACCTCAATTTTCTCCTAAGTCACAGGGTTTATTGTGGAAGATATGGCAGTAACAGCATAAATTGCAAAGGTAAAATCTATTTCCTCAGATCAGATCCCCTAAGATTCATACATAGTACTGAAACAGATCACAGCTGAAGCCTATCTTTCTCTTGAATACAACTCCTGTGACTTTTACATACTATCACTTCTATCCCTATTTCCCTCAAAATTTGACTAGAACCCAGTTATCAACTCCAGCAAGCATTCTCAGTAAATATATCACAGAAGCTGGCCAATAAATATACAAAACTATCACATGTTGAAATAATCAGAAAGAGAAAACAAAGAATAACAAACCCACAAAAGTTAGAAAAAACATACAACACCTAGACCAATAATTATTCTAAATCTGGATTCTGAAATAACAGTATAAATAAAAAAAATAAAGAGAAATAAATTAGGTGGTAGTGCTGCACACTTTAATCTCAGTTTTTGGATGGCAAAAGTTGGTGGATCTCTGAATTTTCATGCCAGTCAGGTACACAATTTAGGTTACAAGATAGAAGTTATTGCACAGGAAAACCAGTCTTCAGAGAAAAAAATGAAACATAGTCAATTACAGCCAGCTCATTTTTTCATCTTCAGAACCTAGCCATCCAAGCAAACACAGCATAATCTGAATATTCCAAACTGACTAAAAAATAAGTAAATAACCTTAACACCAACTATATGAAGATTCTAGCAGTATTTAAATAGTAAATGAATAAAATAAAGAAAGTAAGAAAAATACAAATAATTGGAGAAACAGAATAAGCCTCTAAGTAAAGCCAAAAAGAGAAGTTGGAGATAAATAAATCTGTTAAAAACCCAAAATGAAAATCAAACCTAGGAAAAACATTAAAGTGAAGGAATAGTTGAAATCAAAAGTATAGGTATATAAACATAAACTGGAAGCAAGTTTTTCCAAAAATATAAGAAATAAAAAATAATCTCAGGTATTGAAGATAACTTGGAAGTACTGGATATTTTGATCAAAAAAATATTAAATCACCTCAAATGCTACTGAAATAAAAATCCAAAAATAATAAAGAAAAGAAGAAAAAAGAGAAACTTGGGTAAAAGGCACAAAGAATACATCCAACCAAACAACAGGGAAAAAAGTCCCTAAACTACAAGAAGAAAAGTCTTTCAAAGTAAAAGATGTGTACCAAACAGCAAATCCATTGAAAGAAAACAAAAAATGTTTTGACAACCTCATAATCTGAACATTAAAAATTTAGAAAAATCTAGCAATATTAATAGCTGCAAGGAAATAACACCAAGAAATAGATAAGGCAAATCTACTATAATTACCTTCACATTTTAGAGGAGAATCAATGTTTCGGTATTTAAATGTGGTAAATGTTTGTATTGGCCACTTAAGAGCTTGTCTCAAAAAAAAAAATACCAATAATGTCAAACAAAGACAAGGTAAAACAGATTTCTTTATGATGGGGGCATAAACACAGGGATGAGAAAATTGCTCAGAAATGAACAGAATTGTTTAATTTTATCAGGGACCTATATTTAATTTCTAGAATTCATGTAGATTCCACATAGATGCTACAGTTATCTATAATCTCAGTTGCAAGGAAACAGACTTTTCTACTTCTGACCTCTATAGGTGGAAACACACATAAATTTATACAAAGTTCAAACATAGAAAGATACAATGTATAAATCATCTCTTTTAATAAGTAATTTTTAATAAAAATTGAGGCAATAATGGTAACATAATGTTTTGCTTTACAAAGACATAAAGAGGTAGTAGTATAAAAAATAAACACTGAGATTGTATAAATAGATTTACTAGCCTGATTCTGGCTATGCTCAATCTTTTGGTCCCCCTATTTCTTACCTAGATCCCTTATATTAGCAATACTAAATAAGGACAGAATGTCACTACAAGGAGGACAACCCATTCTCAGTGACTTAGAAGAACATACACTAGGACTACAGCAAAACTTTATTCTTTAATTTGTATGGGGCTGGAACTTTCTGTGTATTAATAAAAATTAATAACAACTTCAGTGTAACACATGTAATGTCTCCATACTTTTATAGGACAGAAAATATATTTTGAATTTAAGTAATCTAAACTGAAGTGTCTCAATTTTAACCTGATTGTTAGGAAATGTTCAACCATATGACAAACTGCTGGTCAGCAAGAGCTATATTTGGTAGCAGATTTTGCATTTGATGCAGTACATGATAAAGTTTTCTCAGCAAAACTAACTCAGATATTGTTTTATTCATTATTTAAAAATATAAAAACAAGCTAAATGTACTATAGTAAGATATTTTGCAGTCTTTGTGATGAAAACAGATAATTTCTTCTAAGTAGTTTCAGAATTATTCACAAGAACATCTTGAGACTTTATTTGAAGACAGAATAGAGAAAAAAAGATACTTAAAAACTAAGAAATGAAGTCATCTTACAGCATCTTAAAATCCTATTGTATGAGAACCCACAAATCAAGTACAATATTAAAAATTTCTTAAGCAAAATGCTTGATATAATTACAAAATACAATATCAAAGAAAATGTTTTCAAATATCAAACAAGTATTTATAAAAAAGGAAACAGCTTAATGGAAGCACAGTTTTCTTGCATGAGCCCTTCCTTAGTTTTACTCCAAAATGAAAATTACCTAGAATAATGGAAAATATTAGTTAATAAAAAATTGTAACTATAGATACAAATAGAGTAGCTCATTAAAAATCTCATGTTTTGACAAAGGCTTCTTCTTAGTTGCAGGTTGTAAATCAGTGGTGGCTTCTTTGCAATGGTTTAAAGACAAATGTCTTGACAATCTTGTGTATTCTATTATCCTAACCTCTAACAGACCTAATTGTATACACTTATCCTTTTGTCATTTTAAAGACAGTCACTCCTCATTTAAGTATTATTTTGTGAAATGTACTATCTCTTGAACATTGGCAAATACTTATGTTATTAATTCTACTCTTTTACACCACACCCTACTTTTATAGTGCTACCTAACACATACAATGTCTTTTATAACCTAAACAAAATTAAGTAAAAATGAAGTGTACAGTTAAAATTAAATGTAAAATGTAAAGTCTCTAGAAGTTACTTAGAATATAGACCTTTTCAAAATGGCAAGATGTTTTCCCTGAGTTTAACAAAAACATGCTGAAGTAAAAAAAAAGGAAGGTGTTTCTAAAAACATAGCTCTTTGGATCGAATTTTGTGAACAGATTTAGTCTACAGAACATTATTCAGAGGCCTTACGTTTGGTACAGTAAATTTCTAGAAAACATGGTACTTGGCAGGAGTGGGATTCTAGCTGCAGTATCCCACACAGATGTCAAATGGAATCACCATACTAGCTTCCATATCTTTTCATGTGCTGAATTCCATCTATGAATATTAGCCCCTCACTACCATGACCTGGTTTCCCATCTCAGACATACTCTCTGCTCAGCTCCCTACAATAGCACAAACAGTACACCACACAAAATTGTTAATGCAGGCTCCTCTTCAATGCTAAGCCTAAAACAAGGACTATGAAAGACCACTTCTTCCTGCCAGGTCAAAAAAAAAAAAAAAAAAACCTGATTGGCTAATAAAGGCTAAACACTAGTTCCCTTATTGTAGCACTGCACTTAAAGACACAGCCCAGGTGTTGATGACCTTGGAAATCACACCAGAGAGTGTCCATTTTTAGATTAGGAGAGAAATGTGTTTCAATATCACTTGACCCTGACTCTATTAGATGGCCAGGATATCTGTTTGAACTCCAAAGGCACATTACCTTTTTCATACTAGATAAAGGTGACCTGTCATTAGCTAACCTGTATAGCCCATTATACTATGCAAAGAGGTGTAAATTCCTATCACACAGGTAGAAAACAGACCAGAATATTTTCAACTAAATAAAGATTAAAAAAAAAAAAACAGCAAAGAAAAGCCTCTGGCATATATATTTTGTACCACAAGTTCTTAGCAGCTTTTTTATTTGAAAATATTCATTATGCTCCCACTTGGAGGGTTTATTATCTTTTTTATGAAGTCCCAGTAATTATTTCAGTCAATAAACTCCCAATAGCCATGGTTAGGCATTTTTCTGGGTGTCCTCATGATTCTATTCCCTGTGTTCATATATAGTCTCCAGTCTCATTTTCTCATAATGATCTCTTCCCCCAGCTTGTCATAGCCATTGTTTTACTCTCTTTAGAGCCCAAGTTTTTTTTTTTTTTTTTTTTTTTTTTTAGAAAATCTGGCATGTATTCAAAATCTTCCAACCCATCAAGTCTCCATAAAGATAAAACTACAAAGTTCTTTAACATTTCATTGGTAGACAGCCAATTTTAGTCTAACTTGATGTTAGCCTTTGAGACAATCCAATAAATCCTCTTTCTAAATATAATACTTAAATCTCAGTCATCCAGAGAGACCACTCATGACAGAAATGTCTGAAATACAACAGCAAGGTTTATTGTCAGAGCCATAGAAGAATAGGCAGGGAGCTTGTTTTGAGCACTGCAATTGCAGCCCAGGAGAGTGGTGCAGGGAAGAGCTGAGAACCCCAAGTTACACAAGCTTTTTATATGCAAAGACCACAGAGGCAGAGCTGTTACTTGAGATCAAGGGCACAATTGTACTGTTAATGAACTCATGCCAAGGGACTTTTTATAGTTTAACATTCCTAGACCTCACCTGGATGATGTTGCTGGCAGGATCATCTAGGTGTTTTTATCTCCTAGCACATTCTCTCCTAGAAGTGGGTAAAACCTGCCCAGAATGTGAAATTAAACTCTATTTCATCTCTATGGATACAAGAATACAAAATAGGGTTTCTTGAACTAAGTTTGCTCTCTTCACTAAATACAAACAGAGATTTATTTAATCAGTTCAGTAGAAGTAAAACTTTGACTAATACTGCTGTGTTTTTATTCAGTTGCTCACTGATTTACTAAGCAAATATTCAAAAAGTCACTCTTCTTTCCTCAAGTTTTCCTAAGTATTTTACTTATTGTAAATACTAAACTTTTCATACTGTTAAATTTTCTAGAAATTGAAATTAATTGTAGAAAAAAAGCTGGTAAAGCATGATATCTATTTTTATCTTGTTTGTACCAGCAAACACATGGAAAAAATGAATTTTTATGTTTATGAAGCCCTATGTTTAGAGAAAAAGAAATATATCATGATCCAGAAAGCTTAAAAAATGTTTAAAAATCCCCCTAAAGGAAACACATTTTAGACTTAAAACCAGAGTCAAAAAAACAATTTTTATTCTTTATCCAGTGAGCAACAAACAATAAAATCCTAAGCATAACAATCTGACAGAATCTGAGTTTTCAAGATCAGGTACTAAAATCTAATTAAATTTCAGTGTTAAAATATCACTAGAAATCTTCTGCACCTTAGAAGCACTATATCAGCCCTGGTAGTGTGCAGTTGGCAGCTATCTTTTTTCACCTTGGCAGAAGACACTTTTCTACAAAATAAATTTATTAAATGAGTTTTGGGTGCAGACCTTTATTCATTAGAGCAAAAGAGAAACTGCCTGGAGGAGTGGAGCAGGGAATCACTGGAATTCCTATGCTGCAAGACTCTCCTGAAGCACAAGAATAGACTGCTACATTTCTGCAGTGAATTCCCACAACCTTCAGTATGAAAGTTTATTACATGAAAAAATTCTTTCTAGTGTCTGGATCTTTTACTCATCTTTTAGCATTTACACTTATGTCTACCTTCAGGTTTTTAAACTTAATAACAATTATAATTAATGCTACTGAAGTAAACTTTCAAATCTGAGAAGACTTGAAAGACGTTCATTGTCCCAACTTGAGAAAAACAATTATAATTCTTCATTCCATCAAGAAGCTGGTAAAGTCTCATACACCCTTCACTAGAATGAGCCACCATAGAGTAGCATGCTAGGATTTGTGGCTTCTAGAAGTACTGACTAATCTAGTTCCATGATCACTTCACTAACTGAAAATTTTAGCTCCTGCAGTGTCATTAAATACTGCAATTATTCAGGGATATTGCTTGTTCCCTCCTCTCATGTTCTGATCCTTCCTGGTAGGGTACCACTCCAAGGAATACACACTCATACAGATAATATAGTAGAGAATTATTTTTCTCAAGTGTAAGTATAAGCTAGAAAAGATAAATTGATCTCCAGGTGAGGTGTGCATAGCTGAAAACATGTAAATGAATGTTGGGAAGAGTTAATGCTTGCTGGATATATTATATTAATTGCAGTTTTCACTTGCTCTATCCTTTCTTTGCAGGTGCTTGTTCTCAGTTCCTGTCCATGAAACTTTTATCTATTAATTTCTTTCTTTTTTTATTTCCAGTAGGTTTTTATTTAAGCTAAATATTCTAAGTTTATATCTTGTATATTTGTGTACTAATATAGACTTGACCAGGTTAAAACAGAGGCTTGAGGAGCTAGTGAGTTATTTTCTTAACATTTTTACATTTTTCTGAAATTGTCAAAGATTAAAACTTTAAGTATACCAATGGACATATGGAAACGTATCCACAAAATGCCTTTGAAAGACTGTGGAGGTTTATAGAACAACATCAAGGAATATTTATGCATGTACATGCTGTGATATAGCTTTGCTGTGTCAGAAGATCTTATTGTATATTTAATTTAGGTTGTATATACCAGCTTGTTTAAAGTGAACTTTAAATTACTAAGTAGTGAGAGCAGTTTCAGCATTTATCAATGGGCAGAGGATAAAAACATATTTCTAGATGTGCAGAATTACTATATGCCTTTAATTGAAGTATCCTATATATTGCCTGCAGCACAATTTTGTAACACATTTTCTTGATTAACACTCTCTTCATTTAGATGGCTTTATCTTGTGTCAAATTAACACAAATTTAGCCACCACAACCACATGAGTGGATAATACCTTACAGCAAGTTTTGTAAATTTTGTTGTTTTCTTCAATGCATATAAAATACTGTTTACAAATTTGGTAAGCATAATATAATAGCATTATCCATATACAATGCAGGTTCACTAAAATAGAAGTTTGTTACAGAGACTGCAAATGGCTTGACAGACAAAAATCAATGGCCCATGAACTTGCAGCCCTGAGTTTCTTTCCTCAAATTGAAATGAAATTGAAATTAATGGAACAAGACAAAGATTTTGAGAGAGTTCTACTTTGCCCTTCACAGTCACATAGCTTAAGCAAAATTGTGCACACACAAAGAGAATAAATAATAAATTAATGCAAAGAAAGTATTCTAAAACTAAAAATCTAAAGATGATGACAGATAGGGTATATCATGTTTTTACTGCAGTACACAGGAGCCTGAGGCAACCTAGACTATATAGTGAGTTCCCAAATAACCTGTGATACATGGCAAGATCTTGACTCAAGAAAAAGTGTTAGGGATAACTGGGTACCACACATCTGTGCATTTTGATTTCAGCAGGCAACAGCACTAAGAGGCTGAGATTGAGGTCAATGTGATACAGGGATAAATTATCTTAAATGGAATATCACAGTGTTTAGCATAGTGTATATATTTACTAGGGGTATAGTATTACTTTAGTTTTTATAGCTGCTGTCTGATGTAAGTGTGACTAATAGTTGGGTATCTGAGAAAGCTATTTCAAATGACTCAAAAGTTAACATTTTTATGTCGTCTATAGAACATAGGCACAACCTTGCCACCCAGCACCTCTCAGTGCTGTACAAATTTCAGGTAATCAGAAAAGAATTCTTCACACAAGTATCTACAGTCACACATTTATTGGACCCTGTTCTAAGCAAACTGATTATACTGAGACCACAGAACCACCCTAAGACACAGAATGAAATAGCTCTATTTGGTCCAGAAATTATTGGATAAAAAATGCTTCTGAATTACAAACACAGACAAAGCAGACTGAATCAAGAATAATGACCTTAAACACAGGCAATGCTTGCACCAAGTTATTTTTAAAAAGAGCTTAAAAGAAAGCATGCATAGACATCAGTGTAAGAATACATACAATGGCATAAAATGTAATATGTCTTCCCAGAAAACAACAGTTTGGCAACAACAAAACCTGAATATCATAATGTTGCAAAAGGTAAAGAAAACCATTTTTTAAAATAGCATAAAAAAGATAATAGAAGTCTTTAATGTAAAACTACCAATTCCCTTAAAAAAATTAAAGAGAGAAAAAAAGAAAAAAATAATAAAAAACAATAAATACCACAAAGAAAGCAAAAATAAACAAGAAAAGGTATCAAAAGTTGAATGAACAATTTCAAAGCACAGAAATTGAAGTAAAAGTTATAGGTAAAATACAAACTGAGGGAATGAGTAATAAAATATCTGAGTAAACAATCAGGAAATGCAAATGCAAGGATAAACAACAGAATAAAAGAGACAAGAGAGAGAATCTCTGGTATGAAAGTTACAATAAAGAGTATAGTTGTCAGCAGAGAAAAACTCACTAATCAAAGAAAAGCCATAATACAAACATCCATGAAATCAGGATCCCAATAAAAAGACCACACCTAAGAGTAATAGGTATAGATATAAAGGAAGAATACCAGGCACAGAAAATATTTTCAACAAAAATCAAAGAAGAAAATTTCCCAAATTAAATGTGGAGATATAAGTAGATTACAGAACACCAATTAGCTGTATCTCCCAGAAATGTTCACTCCACAAAGAATAATCAAACAACTAGATTATTCAATAAAAAGAGTAATATTAAG
>PVIH01023810.1:5986-24153 GCA_004025045.1 Sigmodon hispidus
TGATGAGATTGTCTAAAAAAAAAAAAAAAAAAAAAATGAGATTCCTAAGGCTGGAGAGATGATTGAGTGAGTAAGAGTGCCTTCTATTTTTCCAAAAGACCTGCTGCGTTTAGTTCCCACAACCCACATCAGGAGGCTTATAACCACCTCTAATTCCAGATTCAGTGGTTTCTATACCCTCCCTGGCCTCCATGGACACACACGAGCACACTCACCTATAGGCATACATACACAAAAATACAAGCAGAATGTTTTATTTTAAAAATAAGATGGAGATGACCGAAGAAAAACCTCAACTGACCTTTGGTTTCCATTGACAAACAGGCTCCGTTGTATACCCCCACACACACATACACACACATGTATACACATGGTATGCTCTACAGAAGAGGATATACATTCCCAGGAAAAAAAAGTGAGTGACTCAGTGATTATGTTATGGGATCTTTTAGACATTTTATAAAATTAGGTTTGAGGTGATTTGGATATTTTTGTTTGTTTTTCACTTCATTCCTGAGTTATCTCTAACAATCTTCCAAAGGCTGTAAGGTCCTTACCAGAAAAGAGGGTATAGGCAATGCATCTTCTACACGGAGATTGTAAGAGAAAATAGTTGAGTCTTTATGGAGGTGTTGGTAGTCTACAATCTACCTTGAAGAAAAAAAAAAAAGCCTTTTGTTAATTTTAGCATTTGGGAATGACTACCCTAATTGTCATTGTAGAACCTTCGTCTAGCAGTGGATGGAGGCAGAAGCAGAGATCCGTAGCTAAACACCAGGTTGAGATACGAGTACCCCTGAAGAGAGAGAGAGAGAGAGAGAGAGAGAGAGAGAGAGAGAGAGGAGAGAGAGTATATGAGCAAAGGGATCAGGATCATGAGGAGGAAACCCACAGATATGGCTTACTTGAGCTGTTGGGAGCTCATGAACTCTGAAATAATCGCTGAGGAGCCTTCATGGAAAGGAACTAAACCCTACAAATGTAGATGACAGTTAAACAGCGTGAGAAGTTTGTGGAGCCCCTTGCAGTGGGACCAGAATTTATTCTTGGTGCATGAACTGGCATCTTGAAGCCCATTCCTTACAGAGGAGCATCTAACTCAGCCTTGATACTGGGATGAGGGAATCTGACCTACCTCAACTGGATATGCCAAACTGAACTGATCCACTTTTAGACTTCTTGCCCTCCTTGGGGAAGAGATGGAGGATGGGGTTGAGGGAGGGGGAGGAAGGACTGGGAGGAAAGAAGGGAAGGGGGGCAGTGGCAGATAAGGAAAAAAACTTTTTAAATAAAAAAATTTTTAAATGAATTTAGAATCAAGATTATTGACACAAAAGTCACCCAAGCCCCAAACAAATAATAATCCAGTGCCTGGTGTTACTTGTAGTCTTGCAAACAAAGTCAGGTGAGAGAGAACACATTTGGCTGATATAGTAAAAGTGTTACTTTTCATATAATTCTGCTGGTAACAGAATTTGGTTAGCATCAGAGCTGAGATGATTTTTATCTGACTGATATTTCTAGAAAGAAACATTGACAGTCCTTTGCCTCCAACATTCTATCTATTTTTACCTGGGGTTCCATAGTGTCTTAATCCCTCTGCTAAGCACTGTGATTTATAAAACAGATACCAGTTTTATGCAGTGATTCCTAAGAGGACTTTATCATACTTCTCTATGATAAAACAACCCCTCTGCAAACAAGCCCATTTCTCCAATTCATATGTACTATAAGTTACTGATACTTGCTGAATATTATTACATGTGACTAAAACCACAAGTATAAAAACATTTAAAATTTAGACAAAATAAATACTCATAGAATGCTTGTTAGATTTTGTCTTCTATGTGTGCATGCATGCACATGTATACACATGTTCATGTGTGAGTACAGATGCTCATATGCCATCGAGCACATGTGTAGGTCAGAAGGCAACTTTACAGTTCCATCCTCACCTTCAGAATAGATTATGACCAGGTCTCTGCTTGACCAA
This sequence comes from Sigmodon hispidus, assembly GCA_004025045.1. Lineage (NCBI taxonomy): Eukaryota > Metazoa > Chordata > Mammalia > Rodentia > Cricetidae > Sigmodon > Sigmodon hispidus. The sequence continues at coordinate 7,980 of PVIH01023810.1, forward strand.
TGAGTATGGCAGGTGGGCTAGCCTAGAAATTCTACGGATTCTCCGGTCTACAGTGAGAACACTGGACCTGCTGAGAATACTGTCACTTCCAGATTTTAAAATGTTCTTCTGGAGATCAAAATTCAGACCCCTACAAATGGATGGAAAATGTTCTACCCTGAGCAATGTCTCTAGCTCCCTGGAGTTTGTTTTGGTCTTTCATACAAAGGCTCTCAGAGCAGGAGGTCTAGAAGACAGGAGAAGAAACTTCCCTCCACAATCTGCTTTTTGGATAATGCTGATGTACAACTCTCCAGTCTGGACTGTAAGTTTCTTAGGATGGGGAGGTCTCATTTTATTTTGGTTTTCCTCAACATCTTTGACATACCCCACACAGATGTCTGTGCTTTATGCAGACTCAATTTCCACAGGAAGATTTCAGTGTATATTTCTATTGTGCCAAATGACAAGGGGATGGCCCAGCTGAGGCTGATGTCCTAGGCAGAGTCTGTGCATTTTGATGTCTCAGGCCCCATGATGGATGCAGCAGAGTTATTATCTGAACTCTGTAGAGATATGGCCACAACTTCCTTTACTGGAAAAAACTCCCATTGCAATTCCCTTTAGATTTGCATTACCTTCAACATGTAGGAAACTGAACTTCAGAAAGCCCCATCTGTCAGCCCAGCAGCTTGGGACCACTGTTAAATCTGCCATATTCTTTTTATTTCTTGTTCTTTCAAAGCATAAGGAAGAAGTTATATAGGCAAGACACTCCAAATTAACCATAACTCACAAGGTCTTTCTTCACCAGGAAATAATTCTGTAGCTTATGGCTTATTTTTAGCCATATAAATAATTTCTCTTTTTATTCAGGCAGGCATTTATTTCAGTCATCTAGGACACACTGTGAGAAATTGGCTCCACTAACCAATGAAAACACACTTCTTTGTTCAGTCTTCTAGACAACAAAGGTAATTTTTGAACTTATTTTTCAAGCCCAAATCCAGCCTGTCTTACTTGTGTATTGGGTAGCCAGTTGTCCATGAATGCACATATTTTAATCACCTGTCCTGTGTCAAATCTGGTCTACTTCTCAATTAGTTACTGAGCTTTAAATATAAAGAGCTCTAAAGTCTTGCTGCTACAGAAGAGACACACTCGAGGGAGAAGCAGGAAAATACCTGTGGTGCATAGGCCTCTGACAGCACCCTCAGGGTCTCATTTGTGTCACTGACCACAGAGGAAATTGTCCAGGTACTCCATCTCTGCAGGTGATGGCCTCCCAGCTGTGAACATACAGGAGAACTAAAGAAACAGAAAGCTACATTCCATCTGAGGTCAAGAAGTTAAGTCTCCACTCGTGTGAGTGTGTGTGTGTGTGTGTGTGTGTGTGTGTGTATACATGGTTATTTGTGTGTGATTGTGTGGAAGTGCATATGTGTAACCATGTTTGTGAATGTGTGTATGAGTATGCATGTGTATTAGCATATTTGAGTTTGTACATGTGTGAGTGGACATATATGTATGAATGTTTAGTTTGTGAATATGCACATAAATGAGTGTGCTTGTTGTGTGTATGTACATTAGGTTTGCATGTTTATAGGTGTATACATGCTTATGAATGTGTACATACTTATGAGTAATGTGCATATGTGCATGCATTGTGTGTATGTATTTGTGAGTATGTATGTAAGTGTGCATGCATTGTGCTTGTCTGTGAATGTGTGCATATATTAGTAGTGTGTATGCATGAGAAGAGCAGAGCAGTGCTCTTGTCAATCTCTCCTTACCTCAGTTTTCAAGATAGTGTTTCTCACTGAACCTGGAGCTCACCTAGTGCCTAGTCTAACTGACTAGCAAGCCAGTGTCTGAGATTACAGATACAGCTGGTTTTCTCTGTGGATCTGGGACTAGAACTCAGTTCCTCAAGTATATACAGCACGATCTTTACCATCTAAGCCAACTCCTCAGACCCATGAAGCCTCCATGTTTACAGCTTATTATTCTGAGAGATGGAGGGCCTTGAAGAATTTTCTTCCTAGGAGCAGTTGACAGAAGAGACCCCATTTTCTGTTCAGCTTTCATTATTCCTTAACTTACTTTATTCCTATCAAAAAATGTCCTTTCTCATCTCCATATGGCTCATTTTTCCTTTGAGTTTCTTAGAAAGCTTCATGAGCAGCCATTCCCTCCTCCAGCCATTAAACTCATACTGAGTTTACCGTGAGTGCTGTCTGTGAACTGTGCCAGGATGCAGCAGCCATTTGCTGGTCCCTCAACAAAACATTCTTACTAGGAGATGTGTATTACTGTAATTCAGAGAAGCAAACAAAATATGCCTGCCATTCATTGACTTTTTTAGTTGTTATTATTCTTTTTCTTATTTTATAAAGCAGAATGCATTCCAAGTAAAAGTCAGAAATCTAAGCTGTTCTAAAATCAACAGGACCATAAAGCACAGGACTGTGTGATATCCAAAGGGCTGTGAGATGGAAGAGCCTATAGGTTTCATAATGCTTTTGTATGAAAAGCCACAAACTCTATAGCTTGGCCTCACAGAGATTCATATTTCTCCTGGTTCTGGAGAATAGATATGGGCAATCAAGGTGTTAGCAGGTTTGGTTGGTTTTTGTTTTTTTCCCTGAGGCCACTCTCCTTATATATGACTCCTTAGCTGCCTTCATGAGACCCTTCCTCTGTACACGTGTGTCCTTGTCTCATGTTGTATCAATGCCCCCCAACAGTCTCATTCTTAATTACATGCCCCTTTAAAAGCCACAAGCTTTCAATACAATCACATCCTAAGGGTCTGAGAATTAGGATTTCAGTGGGTGAATATGGAGGCAGAACACAATTCATCCAGCAAAGTCAGTCTACAAATGTCAATTACCTTTCTGTATGCTAGTAATCAACAGTTGCCATTCCAAATTAAAATAATTTTATTTATACTCATATAAAAATGGAATATTTAAGTTAAATCTAACAAAACAAGTGTCAATACCACTTAAGAACTTCCACATTCAAACACAAACAGCAACAAATGTACAAAATGTTTAAGATTTTTAAATACCAGGGAACTGCTAATCAAAGCCACAGGGAGATAACATCTGACTTTAGTTAGAATCATTACAGAAATAACACATTCCATCAAGAATGTGAGAAAAGGGGACTTTCATATGCTGCTGATAGAGTGTAAACTCACAAACATTATGAAGAACAAAATGGAAATTTCTTAACACACATACCCACAATGGAAGGCAAGCCAGCTAATCTATACACAGCCAAAGACTTGAAATCAGATCCCAGATTTACTGTGACAGGTTCGCCATAATTAAGTATGTAATCAGTTACGTGACCATCAGTGTGTGAATGAATACATAAGATGTGAAAGCCACACTGTGAAGTGCTATTCATCCTTAGAGGAAAATAAAATCTATTATTTGCTGCAAAATTGGTGGAATTGGATATTATATTAAAGCAAAATAAGCCAGGCACTGAAAGACATGCAGGACCTGCTCCCTCTTGCATATAAAAGCTAAAGAGTTGGGCTGACTATTAAATGGAGGCTAAGAACAAAGATGGAGAGCAAAGGGAAAGTAGACTGGATCCATGCATGTGTTGTATGCATGTGGGGAAAGTTATCCAAGGCCTGTTAATATGTATAGTTCAGATATGTCAATCAAACAAAATAAGAACTCAAAAAGGGATAAAACCATGGAGAAATTTTGTGACCCTGGGTAAAGAGACAATATCCTCAGGATATCTTTTCACAACTGAAACTGGACATTCTACTCAGTATCAATTAAAAATAACTCAATAAGCTGTTTGTTTTTACAATTGCAAAAGTTCACATAAAAAGAAGATTCAGAGTCATTTTTTGTGAGCTAGATCTTACCCATCCCCATTTGTGTTTGAAGACATAATTCTCAGCATCTCAGATACAGCCCACAGTGCAATCAAGATGTGGTGCTATTTACATGTGGGAAACTTAACAAGACAATTTCATAAAGACAAGGCATTAAGATGGGCGCTAATCCCATCTCCTGTTGCGTAAGAAAGCTCAAAATACATAAAGATGCCAAGGATGTGCATGCATAAATAAATAAAACACACAAGAAGCAATAAAATTATGTTAATCTACACTCCTAGGAGGTGATCTGGGGGCATCAGCTCTACCAGCACCTCTGTCTTGGACTTTCAGCCTCCAGAGTTCTACAAAAATAACTCTCCATCACTTCTTCAGTCACTACTCTGTGGCATTCTGTTAAGGTATCTCTAGTAAATATAACAGTAAGTAAGCATGATGTTGAAAGAAAAAAGTAAGAAGAATAGTACTACCTGATTTTAAGACACACTGACAATTGAGATGATGTGGTATTAAAGAAAGAACAAAGTGATCAAACCAACAGAGAAAAGCAGACCCCAGAAGGACACAGCTTAATAGCCTACTGGTCTTAGAAGAAAGAGAAAAGTAAATTCCTCAGAAAATGTAATATTTTGAAAAATTGTTTGTGGAACTGAGAATCTAAATGACAAAAATGAACATAATAATCTATATTACACTCATCACTGAAAATAACTGCAAATATAAGCCCCAAAACACAAAGATTTTAGAACAGAACATAGCATATTGGAAATTCTAGTTGTTACTGGCTTTAGCAAAACCTAAAAAGAAATAATTATGTATTTTGTATTAATGTGTAGATGTGTACACCTGTATGAGTTTGAGAGAAACGTGTGCAGATGCTTGTCAATGCCATAGGGCCTCAGATCCCTTGAAACTGGAGTTGCAGAATGCACCTGAAGGGAGAACTGAAAGCTGAACCAACGTCCTTTGAAAGAGCAAGCAAGCACTCTTGACTGCTCTGCCATGTCTCCAATTCCTGTCTTAAAACTACCAAAAAGTAAAATCAAGTAAAGTCTAAAAGCTATGCTTAAACTGGTTCAAATATTCTGGTGGCTGCTTACATATATAAAGACTATTGAAGAAGGAATCTCTGACTCTAAATTTGCGTTAACACAGTAATGAAACATCCAGTGTCATTTAGGGCATGTTATCCAACCCTTCCCCACCCTTCCCTTACCCTTTTCCTTCCTGGTCTTCTATAACCATCATTCTGTTCTCAGGGTCTACACACTCAGCTTTTCTTAGATTTCACATATAACTGGGATCATGTGACATTTGTCTTTCCATACCTGGCTGGCTAATTTTACTTACCATAACAATACCCAGTTCCATCCATCCACTGGTGCATATGTCACATTTTCTTTATCCACTCATCAGTTGTTTCCATATCTGGGATGTTGCTAATAATCTGCTTGTCTCTTTAAAATCCAGATATCATCTCATTTGAACATACCATACAAAAGCTCATGCAGTGGCTGGGTCTAAGAGAAGTTCTATTCGTTCCCTGGGATGATGCTTCCATGCTGTTTTCCACAATGACTGTACTAATTTACTTTGCCACCAACAGAGTACAAGCACTCTCTTCCAGCCACATGGTCTCTTGCTCTTGTTATTCTTGTGTTTTGTTGTTTTGATAACAGCCATTCTTGCTGGGGTAAGGTGACATCTCGATGGATTTTATTTTGTATTTTCTGGTAATTAGTGAGACAGCACTTATTTATATACCTGCAGACCATTTGCATGTATCCTCCTGGGAAGCATGTATTTATGGCTATGAGATTTTAAAAACAGGTTAGAAATTCTGAATGTTGTCCTCTTGTCCAACGGATGATTCTCTCCTCTTTTCGGTCTTTCTAATCTGTTGGCTGTAACCTTTGCTAAGCCGAAGATTTTACTTAGATTTTTAGAAGATATTTATTATTTATTTTTATGTATATCTGTGCATGTGTCTGGCTGAGTTTATGTGCACCATACGCATGTAGGTTCTCTGAGAGATCACAGAAGCTATTGCATTCTCTAAAACAAGACTTAAAAGATGTTATGAGCTGCAATATGGGTGCTGAGAACTGAACCCAGGTTCTCTTTGAGAACAACAAGTCCTCTTAACCAGTGATTTGTCTCTTCAGTCCATATTTATTTTCTGAGACTAAGCAATAGTTTTGAAATAAGTAGGAAGTTTTTAGTGCTGCCAGGAATACTTACATCAAGGATTTGAATATTTTACTATATAAAAATAATAATTATTACAGAAGTATGATTAACCTGATTGAAACACATATTTACACCCTTTGGCTGCCTCTTTGTGTATATCTTTAATATTACTCTATTAGTAAATAATTTTCATATATATGTCAATTAAAATGAATAATACAGAAGGTGGAAAAAATAAAAGGGAAGACATCTGCTCTGTGAAAATTCTATCCAAATAACAATAAAATAATAATAAAACCAACAAGCTAAGAAAAATGGATTAGAAAACAGTATATCTAATATAGGACACAAAACACCAAAAGAAAGCCTGAATGTAAGCTCTGAACTTACACAAGGATGTGTGATGTTTGTCTCATTGACTCTAATAAATGCATCACCCTGAAAACCAATGGTGGTGGTGGGTCACTTTGCATATTTGGGAATATGAAATACATGATATTTTTGTACTTCCTACTTTTCATCTTTTTTTCAATCTTACTATTAAACCTCAAACCTGAAAAATAAAATAGATGTGACAGTATACATAAACATGTGCAAGCTCAAGACAGTAAAAAAATCCCAGCATGGAGAAGGAGGTGGCATAAACCCCTACCTCCTAGATGGGAAGGCACTGGCAAATGATAGGTGCCTGGTGAGGAGGGGTTAGTGCTCTTTAAGGTTGTGGCCCCTCCAAGGTCAACCATAGGCCAGTGGAAGGCCACACACCCGTGTGTGTGTGTGTGTGTGTGTGTGTGTGTTTTAAAAGAGACACTAAGCTGCATCTGGGAGGAGTTTGGGGAGGAGGTGCATATTACAACCGTGTTCAAAATTCTCAATAAATAAATAAATAAACGGGGAAGGAGGAGAGTAATGGCATAGCGGTTCCCAGCGTGCTCTGAGGAAGATGAGATGGAGGAACTGTGACTAGACCAGCCTGATCTACAGTGACACTGGCTTGGAATATGTTCTGGCCAGACATTCTGGCCGTAGCCCAGAGGTTTGGTCCCACTCTCAGCCCCACTTAGCCTTTTACACTGATTGACCTAGGGCCCAGGCATATAACTTGCTAACTCCTTCATCTGAACTCAACCCATCTTGTTCAGCCCTGTGGCTCGGTACCTTTGCTCAGAGCAGCATTTCAGCTTCTTTCTTCTGCATCTACTGCCATCTCATCGTCGTGTCTCCATTGCATTTCTGTGGCATCTGTCTCTGTTCTTCCTGTACTCAGAGATTTTTTTCAGCCTGGTAGCCCTGTCCACACTTCCTCTCTGCCTTCTGGCCAATCAGCTTTTTATTAAACTTGTAGGTGGGATAAATATTTACAACATAGCATAATCCCACTATAACGCTGACTTTATAAAAGAAAATAACAACAAACATAATAGTATATACTTTAATATATTAGATTTTCATTTATTTAGTCTCCTATTGCCATAGCAATTTTTGATTTTTCAAACTAAAATTTACAACTAATATAACACATACACAATGCTTATCAATCCATATAAAGTCAACCCATGCAACTAATCTCTGCTTTTATTGTATCATAATATATATTTAAAATTCTGTGGTTAATTTCAGGTTCCAAGATATCATGCTTTTTTAAAAGTTGTAAAGAATTTTATTTTTTAGATAGGGTATGTTTTCTTATATCAGCATCCCACAAATTACATTTCAGTGGATTTTAGTCTACTAAAAGCTATATTCCATTTTTTTTATCCTTATTTTTTACTTTTGCAAGAATGGCCTTAGACTACCTTTTCAATAAGAGCAATTTTGAGTAAAAGGAAATATGCATTTAAAAAATCATGTTTAATGTTAATAAATTGCTCACATATAAATAAATGTATCATTTATATTCACTTTTGAAAATTAGATGGCTATAAATACTATCTAAGCTGACTTTTCTTCATTGAAATGCAGTGACAGGAAGAACTTCCTTTTAGTAACACTTAGAAGACCTTATTTTTGGTAAATGTTGCACTTAAGAATGAAATATGCTTTACTTTATTACCATATTTTATTTTACAGGAGTGGTAAACAGATTACAATGGGTTATTGCAACTTGTCTATTTGAGCTTACTTTTGTATATCACTGTAGTTTGGCATATACACACAAAGCATTGTAGAGTTTTTTATTATTATTATTATGGTCCTACAGATTGAACTCAGTGCTTTGTGCATTATAGGAAAATGTGGAAAAATATCATCATCCCTCATGCTCTCATTTTCAATTTATGTAACTACTTGTTTTAATAACCTTGAGCTATCACATTGACACAGCCCAGAGTCATCTCGGGGAGTCACACTGGGGCAACTGCCCAGAGCAGAATGGCTTGTGAACATATGTTGGAAGAAATGTTCTGATTATTGATTGGTATGGGAAGGCCCAGGCCACCATGGGCGGCACCATCCCTAGGAAGGTGGGCTATCTGGGCATCCACTTGTGAGTGAGGCAGTAAGCAAGTAAACCGCCTCCTTCCATAGCTTCTGCTTCAGTTCCTACCCTAACTTCCCAAGCAATGGACTGTGACCTGGACCTGTAAGCAAAGCTTCCCTTTCCCACAAAGTTGCTCCTAATCATGGGGTTTATCATAGCAATAGAAAATAGATCATACCCTCAACTCACCAGCATTTTCCTCATAAATTCAGTAACGTTTTTATCTCTATTTCCTCAAAATATTTCCACAGATTTATTAATATCTCCGTTCACATTGACACTCAAGTCACTAGAGAAAGCTTTGTAGGTATTTCATTTTACAAACACCAATCCAATTGTCACAACATTGTTCCAATTTTTCTTTTTTATTAATTTTAAACTTGGGTTTTTTTAGGTGTATGTGTGTTTCTTTTCCTGTGTATGTGTGTCTCGTGCTTGCCAGTGCCCTCAGTGGCCTGGAGGAGTCACAGCCCTTTTGCAACTGGAATTACACAGGATTGTGAGCTACCAAATATAAAAACTGAGATCTGAACTCTGAACCTCCACAAGAGAAGCAAGCACTCTCTTCTGCTGACCCACCTTTCTGGACACTTCTTTAATTTGTCAATTTTTCTCCACTGAATAAAAGGCCAACCTTGCATGCATTCACTATGTGAATAAACATCCTGAAGATCCAGTGTATCCACTTGTTTTCCAAAATCATAGCAATTCTATATATGTATTCCTCAGAAAACATTTTACCAACTTTTCTCCAAAACATCTCATTGGTATTCTAATTTGGATGGCACAGGCTTTATAGATTAATTTAGAAAAATAACAGCTTTATGATATTGAGTCTTTCTAAGAATAAGTTATGACTACTATTCCAAGTTTGCTTTTATAACCCTCAAAAGAGTTTTAAAATTTTCTTCACATAAACTCTCTGTAGTTCTTCTTTGGGTTTTTTTTTTCTTGGCACTGTAAATGGGATGGCTTCTCCATTAAATTTTCTGTTTATAGTTAGCATATAAGAAAACTAATGATTTTGATAAAAGTTTTGCAACAAGAGAACTTTACAAACTCTCTTTTTTATCTCTAATTGTTTTCCAGACAAGTCTCATGAGTTGCACTGTTCTACAACAATCTCATCTGCAAATAAGGAAAACTTAGTACCCTCTATTCTCACTTTTATAATCCTTTGCTTTTTCAAGTGTAATTGTACTATATTGGACTAAGATAATTGGCCTCCTTGGCATCCTTGTTCTAAATACCTCTTACAGAGAGCATACAGGCAGGATTCTGAGCAATGGTCCTATGTGCCTGCTTCCTCTGTTCACTGCTCCTGGAGTGGTGATGCTGTGAGGAGTGTCATCAAGCCATGCTAAATTTTAAAAATTCTTCCTCTCTTCTTTTTCTCTCTCTGACTTGTTTCTCCAAGAGTGTTGTGTGAATCCACAATGTTCCACGTGCCTGACTATGGCCAGTGCAGTAATGCAGTACCTATTTCTGCTTATTCTTTCTAAGTTCCATAAATAGAGTCTCAAACCCAGTTTCTCTCTCTTAAATTATACAGGCAAAATGTCACTTTATGATTATCAGTGTTCTAGCCAGCTGTCCAACACCTTCCTGGGGCCTTTCAGGACTACATGCAGTTTTCAAAAAATGGCAGAGACACAGATATTATCCTTCCCTAATTTTCTATGTCTTGTGATTAATTACCAAGGAATTACATCTCTATTACCAAATTTCACACTTGTGGCCACATCACTGTCTCCTGGAAGAGCTGACTCCTATCATGCACTTTCCAAAGTAGATGCAGAAGGAGTAGTCAGTTCTGTGCAGGCAGCGTCTTTAGAAGTAACTATCTATTTTCAAGCATTGGTACTAGAAGGGGTAAGCCAAAAATTGATCTCTCACCATGATTCAGTAAGGAGCTATCATAACCTGCTTCACAGCCTCACATTACTCATCAACAGATTTCCCTCTCAGGGCTGGGCTAGATTGCTCCTTCATGTTAGACCTGGTCAATTACTTTCAAGTCCAAATTACTTTCTTAAGAGTGGGCACCTGCTCAACACAGGTCTTCATGGAAGAAAAAAAAAATCTACAAAAAAGAAACATTTTTTTTAACCTGAGGAAAAACTTAATTCAAGTTTTGAGCTCATTTCTTTCTTCTAACAGTTTCTGTTGCAAACTCAATTCTGTGGTAGGATTTATAGAAGCCCAGAACAGAATAGACATTTACTGAAAAAGAACTCAGGGATATGATATGGATTAGAACTTGAGGAAAAAATAATAAGCGATAAAGCTACTGAGTCCTGAAAACACGTAGCCACACTTGAAAGGAGACTAAAGATTGAACAGGGTTAATATCACTATAAATGAGCAGAAATACGGTCAGAATTACATCTGTGTTATTAGCCACTTCAAAGGGTTCATTTAGCCTCTATCTCCCCTTAACTCTTCTTAACCTCATTAAAGGAAACATTAGCATCTCCTTTCAGTCGCTTCTGTAGATAAATAAATAAAAGAATAATTGCATTTTCAGGGGTGATACCGGGGCTAACTAAAGCGCTGCAATTACAATTGATCACTCCTAATCAAAGGTCGTTTAATTCCTTAGTTGTTAGTAGCATTTGCCATGCCTTTCTAAGGTTCTTCATGGATCTTCTGCTTGTTTCCAATTTATTACCCATCCCTTCTATTGCTTATGGCCAACTAAATTCAACAGCTTGCAGAAGAGTCCTGGTCTAAAGCCCCAGGACAAAGAAAATTATCTGGATAATCTCACTTTGGTATTTTTGAAAGATTACATGATCAGCAGTTATTACCTAGCAAGAAAATTCCTCACCACAGGTGTCATTAAAGCCTTGTCCATGGCTAGAGGGATGGCTCTGGTTAAGAGCACTGGTTGCTCTTGCAAAGGATCCAAGTTTGGTCTTCCATCACTGATGTGGCAGCTTCCAACCTCTTATTACACAGTTTTAGAGGATCTAACAACTTCTGATCTCCATGAGCATTGCATGTATGTGGTGCACATACACACAAGCAGGCAAAACATTCATACACATAAAAATTAAATTGTAATACATCAGGCCTTTATCCAGATCACCTGAAGAAGATTTGAATACATTTTTTTTCTCTCTTAGAGAACATAGAATAAAATGTGTAAACAAGTGTTATCTGTCAGATACAATCAATAGGATTATTGACATAGAATGAGAGGCTAAATGAGCTAGAAATGATTCATGACTAAAATAAAACTCATGTAAGAGTCTTTGCTAAAAAAATAACTGCAAAATGGAAGCTTACATATAAACCAAAAAGCATTATCCTTTAAATTATTCATTTCCTGTGTATTGATTTATTTTGAAGAACTTTCATCTTATTGACAACTTCATAAATGTATACAATATATGTTAATCAATACGTGCCCAAGTTCCCCACTATGTTGGAAATCCACCAGCACATCTTTGTGTGCTCTCCTTTTGTGTATACATTTAAACCACTGCTTCTAATGAGAAGTGCGGCTGAAATGTTGATCTTGTTGGCTTGAGCCTATGCAGCTCTTGGGTAGGTAGCCACAGCTGTAGTGAGTTCACAGGTGCAATGGTCGTGTCCTATCCAGAACAGTGTCCCCTAATACTCCTCTTCATGCTATGAGCCTTGAATTTTTTTGTTCCTTACTTCAGGAATAATCCCTGAGCCATGAGGCTGGTATAGATGTCTCATTTAGGAGTGAGCCATGAACAGTTAGTAATAATTAAAACTCTGGGTCTCCTGCTGACACTGCATGAAAAAGTTTCTCTGGCAAATGTTGAGAACAACACCAACCCATACCTATGTATTTAAAATAAGTCTTATATTTTAATCATAGGATTTGTCTTAATTAGGATTTTGATTGCTATGAAGAGATACCATTATCATGGCAACTCTAATAAAGGAAATACTTAAATGAGGCGGTGGCTTATACTTTCAGAGGGTTAGTCCATTATTGTCATGGTGGGACATGGTAGCAGCGTGTATGGAAGTGTACAGGCAGACATGATGCTGGAGAGGGAGCTGAGAATCCTACATCTTAATCTAAAGTCAAAGGGAAGTGAACTGAGACACTGAGCATGGCTTCAGCATATCTGAGACCTTAAAGCCTACCTCCACAGTGACATACTTCCTCCAACAGGCCACAGCTACTACAACAAGACCATAACTACCTCCTTAGAGTGTCACTCCCTTTGGTAGCCATTTCCTTTTAAACCACTACAGAATTTATGTGAGGAAAACCATGTACATGTTTTCAGTGTTTCTATTATTGTAAAGGGCACACAAGTTTATGTCAAAAGATTTATGTGTACTCATTGTGAGACAAGTATGTATACATTAACAGATACCTGCACAATTATGGCCATGCATGTTATTTGGCAGCATGGTATATGGTGATAAGAGACCTCACTGCATACTCTTAGTTGGAAAAGAAATTTCCATTGATTCCCAAAGTCCCCTTTGAGATGCCTGCTATCAGTGATTCCATTTTTGTGGGATAAAGTTCTTGCTACAATAATTACCACTTTTTCACTCTCTTTGCATATTAATATTATTTCAAAAGCTCTAAGACTCTCACTCAGTTTCTGCTCAGTGTTGAACAATCCTATACAGTTGTTTTCTATAAGTTTAAATATAACTTTATGAATGAGGAAAATGTGTAAGACTCCATAAGCTAAGAAAACCCAAAGTCTAAGGGAGTCAGAAAGCTACAGGACTTATAAGGTCCATCTCTGTGGTTATACAGCAGTAGACCACTGCTAGGCTGAGACACACTGATTAAGCTGCCTGAAAGATGGACAGGGAAAGCTAAGCATGAAGCTTTCATGAATCATCATCCATGTTGTGGGTAGGCTTCTCAGTGATTCAGCTGCCTTTGCACCACCCATTGTCTTGTAATTAACTCCAATAGACTCAGCTTGTTCATCAAGTCAAATTATGCTAGAAACAGTATATGATTTGTAATTAGCACCATACCTGGGGTGAATAGAGACTTGTATACATCTCTCAGGAAAAATCATTCCACACAAACCAATCCCATCAATCACACCTCAGTTTTGGAAGGTCAACTTCCAGGATGACCTTAATCTCTTTTTCTATCTCCTATCTAAACCCAAAGTCTGACAAAGCCCTGAACTCCCATGGGTACCAAACTAAATTCTTGCTGTTTTCTTTTCATTTTTACTCATTTGTATTTACTCATTCCCTCAAGTACTTTTATCATATTTTATCAACTGCAATCTTTGAAAGAGCTTCAAATCCTATTATAAAAATGAGTGGTAAGAATAAAAACACACATAGTAAATTAGATCAGGATAGCATTCTGACAGAACATGCCCATATCTTTTTTTCATCTCAGGGGAAGACATAAAGAATTCTGTCAAAGAAAACAAAATTATCTCATTAGTGATAAACAAAAAATATTCTCTTTAGTGAATCATACAGGAAAAGTCCATGAGAGGAGTACAGCATGATGAGACACTACAGATCATAGTATACACAAGGCAGAGAAGAGATGCATGAAGCAAGGATGAGTCTATTGTTCTCCAAATCAAAGGGAAAACATACAAGAAGCTGGATACAGTCCATTGAATGCTGGCTGCTCTGAGAGATTGCTTGTGGAGGTGCCTTAACACCATGTTTGTACTCTAGTGAGAGAAACCATTAGGTAATGATGGGAAGGTGGATATGAAAGGGGCCAAGAAATGGCAAAGTGGTGCTGAAATTCAGAAAAGGCAGAATACATGCTCCTGTCCATACTAGCCCCTTCAATATGTTCACAGGTAAGTGTGTCTTCTGTTACTTCCACAGGGAGGAAGCATGCCATACTGTACAGATGACAGTAGAACCCAGGAAGAAAGAAAGAAGGAACAAAAGAAAAAAATCTAAAGACAAAGCAAAATAAAAAATAGAGACATTAAAGCAATTTGATCAAATACCTCAGATATATATATACTACCTATTTAATAGTGAGCTCTTGGGGGCTGGAGAGATGGCTCAGCGGTTAAGAGTACTGTCTGCTCTTCCAGAGGACCCGGGTTCGATTCCCAGCACCCACATGGCAGCTAACAACTGTCTGTAGTTCCAGTTCCAGGCAAACACCAAGGCAAATAAATAAAGTTTAAAAAATAATAATAATGAGCTCTTAATAATCAACTACTCAAATTTGTTGTAAAATATATAGAAGAAAGTTTTATATTAAACCAAGCACAAACCCCCAATGCCAAACAACAGGGTGTTCTTGATCAGCTCCAGAAAAAACATATCATTCTTTCTGGCATAGTGTTAAAATGAACTGGTAGAAGGGAGAAAGTACTTCTAACATATAACAAATAAATTAAATAAAAACTACTCTGAGATTTTCTACAAGTCAGTAAGACATTTTAAAAATCCATCAAAGTGCCTAAAAAATGGGAGAAGAGATGTACAACAAAGAAATGAAAGTAAAAACAATTATTTTTTCTTAACTGTAGAATAACAACAATCACAAAAATAAAAGGGGAAATAGTCCCCATAGCATCATTGATGAATGTTAGAGTAGGAAGTTCAAGCTCCTCATTTTCCATAGAAACATGGAAATCAATACAAAAATATCAACACTGAATGTGTTATAACTTTAGAAAGCAACCAAGGGGTTACAATAGCATATTAAGGCTGAATAAACTAAAAGGCCAATTTAATGTGTTAGAAAAGTTTTATGACATTTTCACAGCCTCTCCTCCCACTCACTACCTAGCTTTGTGATGACCTTGAAGACTGAAGTTCACAATCCTAGTGTGGAGCATTGGGACATGCTTTCTGAGAAAGCAAGTCATTTTTTTGCTCACCTGAGTGTGTGATAGAACTTTCCCAGGAGATAGTCTAATTGCCTGGCCAGTTACATGTGTCTTTATTCACCTTACATGGGTTCTGCTCTGTTTTTCTTTTTTCTTTTTTTTTCTTCTTTATTTTGCATTTATCAAAAAAAAACAGTAAAAAGAATTTAAAAAAAAAATACCGAAGAGTTAACAATAACTATACAGAGGATAATAATCATAAGCATGACTTATCAAGGGTGGAAGTGCAAATAAGATTACTACACATATATTTTCTTTGTGTTCAGCTTTCCCTCTGAATTTTTTTTCCATCCCTGTATATCCTTATTGAAGGTCTCTTCCCCCTCCCACCACATCTGATCATTTTTCTTCTCTGCAACTCCCCATCCCCTCCCTTGGCAGGGAGCCGACAGTCCTTTGGTCACACTGGCCCAACAATGCTTAGATCAGTCTTCACTCCCGGCCAAATCCAGTTTTGTCCCCCCTCCCTCAAGAGTGAGTCAGGTGTTCCTATAGATGGACTGGGGTTTGAAGGGTCAGTCCAGGGTGTTTCTGATCCCAAGCTATTCAGTGGTTGTGGTTTGCTACTTGGGCATGTTTGGCTTTTTTTTTCTTGTTTGTTCGTTTAGAGACCACTAGTGAGTGAGTACATCCCTTGCTTATCTCTCTGAGTTTGTGATACTTCGCTCAGGAGGATATTCTCCAAATCCATCCATTTGCCTGTGAATTTTAGGATATCATTTTTTCTTACTGCTGAGTAGTATTCCATTGTGTAGATGTACCACAGTTTGTTAATCCATTCTTCAGTTGAGGGACATCTAG
>PVIH01023811.1:0-24049 GCA_004025045.1 Sigmodon hispidus
TACATGTACACTGGTGAAGAGAAAGAACAGAGGAATGTATAGTTGGTGTCATAAACTAGACTGATTGCAAAATGTAATAACAAGTAGAAGCTGAGCCACTGACAGCCAGTTGTCACAGTGCTGCTGAGCACTGCAGTTTCGGAAGTGCTGCCTTCCTAGTCACCCTGAATACTCCCAATAAACATCTGGAAATCCTAAATTATCCCAACTTTAATGTTCAGTTTAGCTGTGGTTTCCTGAATGGAAAACTGTTCTCAGTCTTATCTTTCCTGTTGTGTCAGAACAGCTTATGTAGCACAAACGAGGCTTCTGCCTTAGTGGTTGGTTACCTCTCAGCCTTCCCATTTGTTCAGTCTCTGTCAAAGGCCCAGGTGTTACTCACACCACATACAGAAGGCATACACTTACATCATACCTAGTTCCCATAACTTTTAGCCAGCAGTTATCCATGACTTGCTTGAGTGTATGCAGCACCATCTCAGGAAGGAAAGATAAGGAATATTACTTTCTAAGAAAGACAGCCATATGTAGACACATTTAGTAGATTAAACTACTCTCAAAGAATATATTTGGTTCTCGGGTTAACAATGAAACTGGCTTTCCTCTTCTCTGCTTAACGTTTATGGATACAAGACAGCTCACTAATGGACAGTTGACATATTTAATGTAACAAGATGGGTAGGGTCATCTCCAAGTAAATTTGGAATTCCCTTGTTTTTATTTAAGAAATTACTCTTCAGATACTTAAACTCTGAGGTTCTACCTATAACCTGTGACTCAGAAAAGGGCAGCAAAGTACAGGCCCACAAACATTTTCCTTTGCACTTAAAACATGCTGTATTTAAATATGTAAGAGCTTGTAAAGGCACAAGACACAGACGTGTGCTTCACCAGTTGAAACCTAAATGTTCTTATTGTGTAGTGACCAGAATAAAAGGGTAAAAGACTGTGAAATATGGTTATGATAGACTTGTGTGCCGAGTACATACTAAAATTAGCACTAATAGGAGGCTCTACCTTTGAGTTCATCATTTGTTAACAAAATATTACTTTACATTGTAATTTCATGTGTAATTTCATGTATTGGCAAAATTCAAAAGATTTTTCACTTAAGATATTTCCAGTCTTTAGTTTGAGGTGAGTGGGGTCACGGGGCTATTAGGAAAGGGCCAATGCCCCAGACTTTACAGTTCTCATGCAGAGGCCTTAATATTTGATACATAAGCGAATTTATTTTTAAGATTTTTCCTATTGGTTTTTGGAAAGTACCCCTTAATTTCATGGCACATCTGTTGATGTAGTTTTATCCCAGGCCAAAATTTCAAAAGGTTGTGCAGTTAAGATGAGTTGGAGGCAATGCATTGAGAAGCTCCTAGTGTAAAAAGTTCTTGAGAAGTATTTTTATAAAAAATAATTTATCCTTTGTCTTCTTTATCCTTTGTCTTCTTGGATATAACTTTAAGGTTATGAGTATTGAAAGACACTTGCTTTGTGTTAGCAACAGTTTTCCTTCACCCCTCCCAAAAAAAAAAAAACAAAAACCCAACTTTAAGCTTACATCTGAGAGTGTGTGCTGAAGAGGAGTCTATTTTATCAATAAAGATGAGTGTTTAAAACTGGTATGGTCTTAAGTGTAATTTCAAAACAAAGCTTACATTTTTTAAATACAATTTGCTTTTGAAGCTTATTCTCTTTGCAGGAGTGATAGGGTGGGTGGTGCAAGTGCTCTGTCTCTAAGCTTATCCTCAGCCCTTAGGCCTGTTGGTTTTGTGTTGGGGGTGAGGGGCTATTTGTATCAATACATAGAGTGAATGAGTGTGCATATGTATGTTCGCACACACATACCTTATTCCTTTATGGCACTGTAACTCTCCTCAAGTCTTCCAATCTATAACATATGGAGCATTTTAATGCCCTGGGACTCGGACTCACAGCCCCTGTTTAGCGTTCTCATAACCGCCATGTTAATCCACTTTTGACTGCCATAGAGACAGTAGACTAAAACCACCCAAGCCAAACTGTTCATCCCCAAACTTACATGGTCTTCCCCATCTGTGCAAGGGCAGTTGCAGGGTAGAAAGATGATGGCATCTTTATATCTTGCATTGAATTTGTAAGCAGATCCTACTGGCTGTATATTCAGAACATGCCTGCTACTCCTAGTCTAAGCCACAATAGAGTGGATAGATAATAACACACAACCTCATTTGTTGTATTTTTCCATTTTAACAAAATAAATCAACTAGCCCACTTTTTCAAACAAGCAAAGCCTTCATTAAGTACCAACAGTTAACCCTTATAGAATTACTAATCCTGAAATAGACCATTCTTCCAAGGAGCTTGGGCTGGAAGAATGCATGGGGAGGGACTTTGAATATAACTGGGAAAGTGAGCAGCTTGGGATCCAGGCTCCCTGCAGAAAGTATAACCAGCAGACATAGCACTTCCTGTTTGTGAAACCTTTAAAATAGAAGTGTCCTGTCAATTTCCACTCTTAAATTCCAGCAGGAATCTGGCCAAATGCTAGGTGTTGTCCCAACAGTTTCTCAAATACCAGCTTGCTCTAGAAGGGGCTTATGACAAAAGGGAGAATATAAACGAATAAAATCCCCACATTTAATCAGGCTGTGAGCATCTGGAGCCTGACCACCATGACCTACTCTATCTTAGGCCACACTAATCTCAAAGAGCTTGGTTATCCTCAGCTACACCGCAAGCTCAAGGCCAACATGAGCCACATAAAACCTGTCTCAGAAATTAAACTTAAGGGCTGGAGAAAGATCTCAGCAGTTAAGGGCACTGGCTGCTTTTCCAGACAACCTAGCACCACATAACAGCTCACAACTGTCTGTAGCTTCATTTCTAGGGTCCAAAACCGTCACACAGACACACATTCAGGCAAAACACCAATGTACATAAAATAAATCACTAAAAATTTTAAAGTAAATAAATTTAGATATACAGAAATTATAGATTTCCTTCACTTTCTATTAGCCTTAAGCTGAGTTTGTAAAACAACTATATTTTCTAGACTAAGTTTGTTATATTATACGGAGTATTTTAGTAGAACATCAGACTCTTAATCTCAGTTCAAGCCCCACACTGGGCGCCATTTGAAGTGAGAAATTTCTCTGCCCTGCCAGTCCTGCAGCCATTTAGTCCCAAGTAATCACACAAAGGCTTATGTTAATTATAAACATTTGGCCTATGGCTCAGGCTTATTATTACTTGCTAACACTTTTTTTTAAAAAAAATTTATTTTGTGTGAATTTGTGTTTTGCCTGCATGTATAACTGTATGAGAGTGTCAGATCTTGGAATTACAGACAGTTGTCAGCTGCCATGTGGATGCTGGGAATCAAACTCAGGTCCTCCAGAAGAACAGTCAGTGCTCTTAACCACTGAGCCATCCCTTCAGCCCAACTCTTACTCTTAAACTAGCCCATGTATTCACTGTTAGCCACAGTACCTTTTACTCAGAGCAGCATTCTCCTCTTGCTTTCTCTGCGCTGCCTAGCATCTGCCACTCCCCTCTTCCCAGAGTTCTCCTAGTCTGGTTGGCCTGCCCACATTTCTGCCTATCTTTCTGGCCAATCAGTGTTTTATTAAACCAATACAAGTGACAAATACTTATAATGTACAAGAGCATTCTCCCACAAAGTACAAACATGACCAGTATAAATTTCTTTTTTTTTTTTAAACTTTTATTTATTTATTTATTTATTTATTTATTTATTTATTTATTTGCCTTGGTGTTTGCCTGGAACTGGAACTACAGACAGTTGTTAGCTGCCATGTGGGTGCTGGGAATCGAACCCGGGTCCTCTGGAAGAGCAGACGGTGCTCTTAACCACTGAGCCATCTCTCCAGCCCTGACCAGTATAAATTTCTAAAGATATTACAATAAGGAGACCCTAAGCATCTTTCAAAATAGGTATTTATTATAAAATTTATACAAATGGAATTATTAAAAGTTATGAAAATTTAAAAATAATTTGTATTTGCCCCCTAAGAAAGCACATTCTGCCTTTTACAGCTCTGACTGGCAATGTATTCTGATAGTACAGGAAATTGCCCTCCAATATTCTACACAACTATAATACAGGCATATGACAGAAGTCAGAGTCCCTATTAGTTTTTTTTTCTTTTTTTTTTCTTTTTTTTACAAAAAAGTTCATTGCTGAAGCTAGACAGTAATAACAGAATAAGAATTTTTTTAACAAAAGTGGTTCATTTTACAATTTTTTCATTATGTTTTATTTTTAAAACCCAAACTAAAGACTCCTATTACCTGAAATTTCAATAGCTGATTGTACTGTGAAGAGACTAAGAGGCATCATCAGGGAAGCAGTAGTCACCTCACCAAGGAGCACACCACACCCACACCAAGCTGCAGTAGGGAACAGCTCCTGAATGTCTCCACTTTGGGTGACTCTCTCAGCATACAGGGCCTTGAGAACACTAGCAGTCATTAGCAACAGCTTCACAGGGTGCGAACAGCTGCCTCACACAGCACTAGGAAGAGGAGGAGGTTCTGTGTGACACTACAGTACAGCAACCACCAACTTCTGACAAGATACAGCCCACTCTTCATCTAATGCAACTAAAAGAAAGGTCAGCAGCTGACACTGCTTTCAATGCTCCCCCTCCCAAAAAAAAAAAAAAAACAAAAACACCAGGACACCATCTGGGCTGTAAATAACGTATCCTTGTAAAACTTTATTATCCTCAATAAACAGCTATTTTCAATTACAACAGTAATTTAGCTATTTAAATTACCATTTTAAGCCTAAGTGGCAAAACAACAGGGAATTTGTTATATATTTTAAGACAGTTTGCCACAGTTTTAAAAATAAATTGTTTTACTACTAAAAGAAATGAAGGGCTTCTGATTTAAAATATGAGATTCAGCCAAGTAATCAGACTGCTTTTAATAAAAAGGAGTTGCTTTTCCCTTGATCTTCTCATTCAAGGGCCCAAAATCAAATCCCTAACCATATACACACAAAGCAAATAAATACCCCCTGCCAGCCTTTCCCTCCACAGGTTCAACTGAATCAAAACTCTTCAAGAAGCTGCAACAAAAACACGAGGGCTTTAAGGAAAAACAATTTTATTTATTTATTTATTTTTTTGGTGTATTTTACAAAATGCAGCAATCATTTAT
Source organism: Sigmodon hispidus (assembly GCA_004025045.1). Taxonomy (NCBI): domain Eukaryota; kingdom Metazoa; phylum Chordata; class Mammalia; order Rodentia; family Cricetidae; genus Sigmodon; species Sigmodon hispidus. The sequence continues at coordinate 5,167 of PVIH01023811.1, forward strand.
AAACCAAAGGTAATGTCTCAAGATTGTGAAAATGAGGAAAGCATTCTACAACCATTTAGAGGTTTTTCTCACTGTCACTTAGAATCAATCCTCCAACTCCACTACTGTATATCAACAGGATTATCACCCTATCACTGACTGCAGCTGATCCCGCACTGGACCTGGGACTGCTGGGCAATCCAGATGAGGCACACTGAGCAAGCCCTCTGCCTTCTACAGAAGTAGGGGGGTCCGCTCTCCAGCAGGTTGCGCTTTCTGAAAGAACTCTCTGATCTGACTGAGTTGGCCATACAGCCTGTCTCTCAGTGGGGGGATGTGGTGGCTGGGGTCCAGAATGTTGGTCACTCTGCGTTCTCTCTCTTGCTTCCACAGCTTGTAGGGATGGGGTGGAAAAGGTGGCCGACCCCTTTCTCTTCGAATCTGCAGTGTAATTCCACTGACAGCCAACATCCCCCACACGGCCAGAACGATGAAGTCTAAGGGAAAGAAGTACCTTTGTAGTCATGGGTTTTAGACAATGTCTCAGTTCATAGCTCAGAATATACTTAAACTTTGGCTTACCCTCTTGAAAACCAAGATTATAAATGCAAGCCACCAAGTCCAGATATTCTTATTTAAAATAAAATTGTAGCCAGGCAGTAGTGGCATAAGCCTTTAATCCCAGCACTCTGGAAGCAGAGACAGGGATTGTGAGTTCAAGGCCAGCGTGGTCTACAGAGTGAGTTCCAGGACATCCAGGGCTACACAAAGAAATCCTGTGTCTCAAAATAAAATAAAATTGTGTATGTATGGTGTATGCAATTCATGTGTCTTTTTATTTGGCTGGACACCTGTTTTGACAACCTCTCCCATTAAACCTACAAACCCAACTCACTGGAGTGACATATGCATATACACACTGCCATGGCTTCCACGGATCTGAACTCAGATCCTCTCAATGTGAAGCAAGCACTTTATTCTCTGAGCCACCATCCAGGCCCCAGATTCATTCATTCATTCTTTCTTCCTTTCGTTGTTCTTTTTCTCTTTCTCCTCCCTTACCCCCTTTTGTTCCTTTCCTTCTGTCTGTCTGTCTTAAGATGGGGTCTTAATCCTGCAGCCTGACTTGGAACTCAGTAGGAGCCCTGCTAGCCTCAAATTCCTGGCAGTCCTCCTGCTTCGATTCAGTTCCTGAGTGCTGGGAATGCAGCTGTGTACCACCACACCTGACTCTCAAGTGTTTAATATTTAATGTGCAACCACAGGCTAAATCCATGCTTTCCTTTCTGGCGTTGGACTTGTGTCCAAACATGCATTTCTGCACTTACAAGCCAAGGTGTGAGGAAATGCCACAGATACAGGCATCCATAAAGTTGAAGCAGGTGATGAAAAGTCAGCGGTGTAGCTCCCTGGAGCCCTAGCCTTCTATGTGTGTGCAGAGCCCATAGGCATGGCTGCCCTAGTTACTCCCCACATACACCAGTCCATTCCCAGGGGGGCAGACTGCTCACATCCAGCAAAGATGTTGCTCTGGGAATTGCCATCACCTGTGCTGGGCGCAGACTTTCCAATGTGGCTGCCTAAGCTCCTGAAGACAACCCCTTGCCCAGGCTCTGTAATTAAACCCAAGAACTACACTGGTTCTGCACAGGGGACTCCAGGAGAATCAGCTTTGTACTGGAGACCTGAACTGTCACTAAGAGGTGAAGATTTGCCCTAAAAACTTAACAGTCATAGTTCTAAGACATACTTTTCTGACCTGTGTCTCTGAACTTTGAAAACTCTGTAAACATGGAGTGCATCTTTGCTTCCTTTAAAGGGTTAACAAAGGCCATAGTGTGCTGGGGTTCACACCTGTCATCTCTGGATGAGACAGGAGGATCACTGTGAGTTTGAGGCTAGCCTTGGCTACAGAGTAAGACAAATTAAGATAGAAAATCAGTAATGCACAAAATCTTCTAATTAAGGCATATCACTAATTGAAAATAAACAGAATCTTATTTTATTTTAAATTAAATTAAGGCGCTATTCATTCTTCATCTGCCCCCACCCATAGGTGTCAAGTTTCCCTGTCTGAGAATGGACAGGTAAGCTCAGCTAACAAAGTCCACTAGGGTGCTTAGGAGACATCTGAATCCTTAGCTTATTGGCAAAGCACGCTCATGACGTCTGTACGGGTTTCATCGCCCGCCCCCAGGTGATGCCTACATGCTCCTGGTAGGGTGGGTGAGTCGGCATCCCCATCTAAACATCACTCTGCTTTCTGGCTTCGAGAGTCTTACCATTGGTCTGGAAAGGCTCCCTGAGGAAAGCCCCTCGGAAGCCGGTGTTGAGAGCTCTCCTGAGAATGTTCAGAGTGATGTAGGAAAGGCTCGTAAACACGTAACTGTCAACAGCCAACACCACAGAGTAGGAGCCCATAACTGCACAAGCCAGGATGTTCAGCTACGGAGGAGCAGAGGAAACAGGTGTCATCCACACAGCAAGACCAGCCTTGCTTAGCTCTCACCACAACCTGGTTCACAATGTTCATCATGACAAGGGCTAGTGAAAAAACAAGGTAAAAACTACATTTTGATCTTTTATTCTTTGAGAATTTCAGACAGTCTATTTTATCATGTTCTGTTCTGCCCCTAACTCCTCCTGACCCCCCACTCTCCATAGCAGGTTCCCACCACACTTTCTAGGCTGTTAAAACCACTGGTGTGGTTCAGTGGTTCAGAGACCTTGCTGTTCTTGCAGGGGCCCTGACACCCTCTTCTGTCGTCTATGGGCACCAGGCATGCACTAAAAAAAAAACTGAATGCCGTTCAATGATCCCGTCAATGACAGCATTCTGTAGGAGTCTGCTATGTGGTGATGGGCCCTTGAGGTCTATACAGTACACTTGGATGTCTGAACCATGGCAAAATTAGAATGTAGCCCTGCCACCAAGCAATGCACAACTAGATTGCAGAAAATATTCTTCCTCAAAGAACTTGCACAATAAAATCTAATCAAAGGAGCCATCTGCAGAAGCAGCTAAAACTAAAGCCTCTGTGGGTTGCTGCAGTACAGGAAGGTGGTTTGCTCTGCTCCCAGGCAAGGCTGGGAGGCACTGATAAGCTGAGGGGCTGGGGCTACTCAGATCCCAGCCAGAGCTAGAGGAAAAGGGGCCACAGACAGACCATAAAGATGCCATACTTCCTGATTCTTCATTCTCTTCACATGAAACAGGCTGGCAGGCTTTTTTATTTTCCTGATAGCCCCTTCTGGCTGACCAGTCCAGGCTAGTCGGGTATGTTATCTAGTCCAGAACATGCTCACCTGACGCTACAGACCTATCAGCTCCCTTTCTTTGTTTACAATGACCAGGCCAAAATCAGGGGAGGGGAGTCCACCCCAGGCCACCAGAAACAGTTCATAAGCCCAGCCCTTGGGGGTTCAGAGGGGTTAGTTTCCATTCCACACTGGTGTGATGTCAGTGTGTGTAAGGTGTCTAGTGTGTATGGGTTGTGTGTCCCCTCCACACTGGTGTGTTGTCTGTGTGTGTAAGGTGTCTGGTGTGTATGGGGTGTGTGCCAACACTTTCAATAAAACCTCCTAAGAGTGTGACTTCTTTCTGGCCCCTAGGTCTCTATAAGAAAAACAAGGGCAAACACACATGATCATCACAGAATTCCCTCAGCCCAGATAACCACAGAGCCCTCGCCAGTGAATAAAACACATAAAGGATTCAGTGAGTGGTTCCCCCATGCTGGAAAGGTGTGTTAGTGAGTGACCCAGCTACACTGAAGTACTTACTATTCTTAGGCAGCCCATAAAGATGACTGGAATGAACAGAGCTATACAGGAGAACGTCACCCAAAATACTCCATCGTCACGGAAGACGTTCAGATTTCCTGAAAAAGCAGAGAATCAAAAATAAACAAGATGTTCACAAGTCAAATTTTACTGTCTCGTAAACTATGTCCACAAACAAAAGGCTTAAAGTGACAGGCAGGGACTACTACTCTGGCATCTTGCACACCCTGGTCTTCTCTAACGGTCAGTATAATCCACACACACCTGTGCTTGTTTAGAGACAGACTTTCTCTGTAGACCAGGCTGGCCAGGAACTCAGAGATCCACCACCTGCTTCCTCCTTCCCTGTGCTGGATTAACATGTGTTCAGTCACGCCCAACTAACAATCCCTTTTTAAAAAGCTGTGACAGGACCTAAGGTTGCCATAGCCCCTCTCCCCTCCTGTTCATCATCCCTGGGGCTCTGTTCTGATTCCTACTCCAAGGTGGACAGACTGGATCATACTGTGTAAGGGAAGGTTCCTTGTCCTGCTCCAGCTCAAAGCTCTCATGATCTTCTGTAATGGGAGATCCCCACAGACAACATTCAAAGCTAAGCAGTAAACTCAGCATGAATGGATTTGAACCACTAACCCAATTCCTGTACATAAAGAAGTCCAGGCCAGACTGGAGTGGGCCACTAAGTGCTTCATGCACTTTCTGCTGCTACAGTCCAGCAGGCAACACACCTTGGGTGCTCTATAGCTAGATGAGGGCGCCTTTTACAGACTAAGTTAAAAATACCCATGTAGTGACAGACACCTGTACTCCCAGATCCTCGGAAGCCTGAGGCTGGTGTGGTGGAGCACTCAGGAGGCAGAAACAGAGAATCTCTGTGAATTCAAGGCCAGTGTGGTCAGAACTACATAGTGAGTTCCTGTCCCCAAAGAAAAAAAAATAAGTAAAGAATTAAAAATTTGGGATCCTCTGCAAGAGCAGCCAGTGCTGCAAACTGCTGGGCTCTCTCCAGCCCCAATCAGATCTTCGTAACTGATAGAAATAATTTAACTAAAACAAAAAGCTGAACATAGACGGCATCCTGCAGAATAAGCCTAGGCGAGTCCAAGAGCTGCCTGAGGAACACTTAGGGATTGGAGACGGCAGAGGAGGGATGGAGACAGAGGTAAGGAGAACACTGGACACCCCAGGCTCCCAGCTCAGTGCCCATCAGAGCAGAGAGACACACTGTGCATCTCCTTATGACCCAAGCTAGACTCTGAGGAGGGGTTAAAATGTTCAAAAAGTAACTACTGTGTATACTGTGGCTCATCTCTGTAATCTTGGTAGTCTAGGGATGGAAACAAAAGGGTTACCATGAGTTGAATCCTGGACTGCAAAGGAAGACCTTATATCCAAATAAATGAAACTGAAAGTAAAATTTAAAAATAAAAACAAAACCTCTGTTCTGCCCCATTACCTAACCCACCTGTAACAGAAGTCCACAGAAAGCCATCCCTGAGGGGACACACACACACACACACACACACAGAGCCAGCATGAAGAGTCAGCGTCTCCTACCCAGAGGAGTGAAGAAAATCCCAGAAGAGACGAGGAAGCCCAGTACGAGTCCAACACACAGCATACAGAGCATGAGGGCCCCAAACCTCCACCAGGAGGCCACCAGGAGGATTCCGCCCATGCTGCCAGCCACAGCAGTGAGGACCAGTCGAACTGCACAGAGAGAACCAGGCCAGCTTTGTGAGTAAGAAAGCAGGTTACAACCAATCTTAAATGGGGGGGGCCACGGTGGGGGGGCCTAAGGATGTGGTCCACCTGGCCTGAAGCTCTGGGTCCATCCCCAGCACTACATTAACCTGGAAGGATAGGAACTTCACGTTATCCTGCTACACGGTGAGTTCTAGGCCAGCCTGAAGTACACCAGATACTGTCTCAAGAAATAAATGAAGCTGGGGAGAGGAGAGTGTTTGAGGAATTTTTTCCCTATTGGGGAGTGTGTGCTATTTTGGGGCATTGCCTTACTCTGTAGCCCAGGCTGGCCTTAAACTCAGGCTGACCCTTCAGGCCTCTGCCTCATACACTGGAGTAATAGGAACACACCACCACACCCAGGTATATCTTTCTGGATCCAACTGGCTAGGAAAAAGCTTTACTGCTGAGCCATTCCTGGCTCGTTCCTCTTGTTTTTGTTTGATTGATTGTTTCTGAGACAGGGTTTCTCTGTGTAGCCCTGGCCGGCCAGCCTGGAGCTCAGAGAGCTGAATCCTTCTGCCTCAGCTTTATTAGAGCTGTATGCTCTAGCTACTTCTTGCTGTACCAGGAAGAGCAAGCCCAGATGTGAAGGGTTCCAGGCGCAGGCTGCCAGTCACCTCACACTGGGTGCACATTGACACCCATCACAGGTTACACAATGGTGCAAACCCAACAGATTCCTGTCCGCACACCCAGCTAAACTGTCATCTGTACTCACCATCATACTGAAGGGATGTCAGCCTGGTGATGAGGATGTAAAAGAAGAATCCCAGGAAGATGAAGCCAATGAAGAATAATTCTAGGGGGAAACCATCAGAAAATGGGAAACAAACAAAAATCTACATCAGACATCTTCACAGCACAATGGAGGCATCTAATTTACAAGTCTGTGCCCAAGCATCTAGAACTCATACACCACAGCTACGCCCAGAAGAATAGTTATCTGGAAGGGAGGGGAACATTAGAAGTCAGTAGTAATGTATTATTAAATGGATCATGAATGTACAAGGCTGAAGCATCAGACACTCGCTGTCTGTTCCATAATCTAATGGTTACTTGCTAATTTCATGCTTCTCTTCTTCTTTGAGAAAGGGTCTCCTTTATATAGCCACGGCTAGCCTAGACTAGCAGGCTCTCAGGATGAGCGTCTATGCAGGAAAAGGTACCTGTTTTCCAGAATCTGTGTCCAAAAAAACAAATGAAGAGCCCAAGCAGTGCAAAGACAGTGGAGAACATTTTCGTAGGTAGTCTTCCTTGAAAATACATAAATATATAAATAACAATTAGTGGACAAATGCATCTCCATTAAATAATAAGCAGAGAAGGGAAGGGGAACTGGCTTGAGAATCATTTACTCTACATAAGATCATTGCTCTTAAAAATACCCCTGTCCCCCTAATGAGTTAATTTATGCAGGTGATGACTCCCAATGGCCCATGGTATTTCTTTAGAAAGGGTATGGCCAAATGTGTGCCTAAAACAAGTCCGTATCTTCAACAAATAAACTGCAGGGAGAAAACTGGGGTGACTCAATTAAAGAAAAGTCATAAGACACGTGAACTAAACACAGATCTCATCTATAACCTGACCCTGCCCACTGTGGTGATATTATTCCAGCCCTGAGAGGCTGAGGCAGGAGGATTACTGCAAACTAGAGGCCAATTGTATTACAGAGTCAGTCCCAAGCCAGCCTGAGATAAAGAGTAAGGCCTCAAAAGAACTGAGCAATAGGGGCTAGAGCGAGAGAGCTCAGTGGGTAAAAGCAATTGTGGCTCTTATAGAGGACATAGATCCAATTGCAGTACAGCCAGCTGTAACTCAGCTTCATGGGATCTGATGCCCTCTGTTGGCATCTGTTGGCACTGCACACACAGAGTGCACAGGCCACAAGCAAGCAAAACATCCACACACATAAAAATAAAAGCAAAAAATGGATCTATTATTTTTTTTAAAGATGGCCCTTATCAAGAGAAAACACTGCTCACCAAATTTACCTTCCTTGGCAACTCTTCATATGAACATAAAGAAATGACCCTTGAATAAGAACAGATGCAAAACACCCTTGCAACACATACTTGAAAAATTTATGCAGCCCACCCACAACCCTTGTCCAGGAAATGGTTCTGCCCATGGATGAACCATGCAACTGACTCTCAAAAACTGAGAAAACCAGGCATGGCTGTGTACACAGCAAACAGAAGGGGAAGTAACCAGCATGGTAACAGAGATTAGTGTGAGGCGTATGCACACTTCTTTATATTACTTTTTCATTTTTTCTGTGAAAGTGTTAAGCAGGGTGTATCACATGTGCACATGTATACACACACACACACACACACACACACACACACACACACACACACACGCATGCACTATGGTGGGAAAACTGATCGCAAGTAAGTGTTTCAACGGTCTAGGTTAGTCTGGTGTTATCACAGTGTTCTAGTTTGCACTGATATATTCTGTTGCCTTGCATGAAGTATAGTAATATAGTATTTTTTTCAGATTTATTTACTTTATGTGTTGAGTGTTTTGCTTGCATGTGGGTTTGTGCACCACATGCATTCCTGGTACTCATAGGAGTTAGCAGAGGGCTGCAGATCCCTTGGAACTGGAGTTATGGATGGCTGTAAGGGGCCACATTGATGCTGGGAATTGAACCTGGGCCTTTTGCAAGAATAAGTGCTCTTAACTAGTAAGCCATCCCTTCAGCCCTAATTGAGGCCTTACAAATGGTAACTGGTACATGAGCAGATGAGGGTTAGACAAAGAATTTCTGAACATTCTCAAGCACTTCACTAGTAAAAACTGATCTGTGAAGCCAAGGAAGAATTTGCCCAGATTCAAGTCACATACTCACCAGGAGAAACACAGTTACCATCCACTGACTCAAAGCTGCAGGCATACGTGTGCACAGGAACATAAGCAGCAGATGTATTGAGGAACGGATCCCAAACGATGACATTATAAATGACTCCTTGTCCCGGGAGGGAAGAGAAGGATACAGTTGTTTTATCATCCCCTGTTACGGTAACCACCTAAAGCCAAACATAACAAGTGGTGTCTGCACAGCTTTTTAAAAATTGTGGTCACCTCCACAAAACCAAGCTAGTCCATATTCCAGTATGAAGAACTCAGGAGCTACTGACAGCTAATGGCTTCTGGGGGAGGGAAAGTTAGTTTCCAATTTTAAAAGATTTTATTTTATTTTTAAGTGCATGCACATGTTAATGAGTGTGTGTGTGTGCATGTGTGTGTGCCTATGTGAATGCGCACCTGTGAGTGTGGGTACCATGGAGTCCAGAAGAGGGTGTCAGATACCCAGATCTGGAATTAGAGGTGGTTCTGAGTCACTGCCAGATGTGATGTAGGAGTGTAAGAGCAGCAAGTGCTCTCAACAGCAGAGCAACCTCAGGCCTGAGACTCAGTCTGCTCTAAGAGTGCAACCTGGGCAGGTCGACCATGCTCCACTGGACAGCTCCCACCCATGAGGATCTGGGCAGCAAACTTGACTCTCTGGATTATTTGAGACAAAGAGACAGAAGCTGGGCAGGAGTTGGGGGTGGATCTGGAAATAGACGGAGATGTTGGGAGGAAATGTGATCACAATACATTGTATTCATGTACAAAAATCTCAAAGAATTAGTAAAATACATTAAAATATTAATACCAATGTATATGTCCTTCAGCTGTTTCTCAGTTTTTAGACTTTTACAGTTAGATCTGTCAGAAGTTCTTATCTAAGCTACTGAAGCGTACAGAAAATTATCACCTACTTCTACTTTTTTTACTACCTCAGGATGATGAGGTCACAGATATGGCTGCAATCAAATGCTAAGCATCATGTCAGACCACCCAACCCAGCCCAGTCAAGAACCAAACTCACCTTGACTGCACTGGCCTTCACCTGGGGCACCTGGACCATCCTCTGAAGATGCTGGAGCAGTGAGGCTTCAGTGAGGTCGCCCTCAGGCAGAAAGTACTGGTACACATCATACTGCAGCCTCCACCTGGACTCCTGGCCCGTGCCCACGTCACATGGTGGAGGCTCTGCACCTCTAAATCCAACCAACAAAAGTGAGCATCAGTCTGTGGCTCAAGTCCTGCCTATGAGAAGGAGGGAGTCAGAGCTTCTCCTGCAGACTAACTTCTGCACACACAATTTCAGTTCTACAGCTGTGGCGTCTAAGTGGCACTCTAGAGAAAAGCAATCCACAGGGATGGGCTGGGTTTGTGTTCATATCCGATGTCCTTGCCTCCAATGTGACAGTATTAGATGGCTTTAAGGAGATAATGAGGTTATGAGGGAGGAACCCTGAGTGGGACTGGTGTCCTTACAGACCAGAGAGATCTCATGCACTCTTCCCTTCAACCTTCAGGGGGACCCCACCAGACCCCAAAGGTGCTCCTTCAGAAGTGTGAGAGGGAAACGTCTGGGTGTGGCGCATGGCTGTAACTTGGGAGGCAAGCACAGTCTATACAGAACCATCCAAACGAGCCAGGGATACAGGAGAACAAACAAATGAATGCCTGCCAGCAAGTAAATAAGTACACTTCTGCTGTTGGTAATCCACCCATGGAGTGTTGTACAGACTAACATCCTTAATCTAAAAATCCGAAACCTGGGACTTCCTGGACTGTACTATGACATCTTAAGTTTCAGATTTGTTAGTATTTTGGGTTTTGGGATTAGGGATGTTCAGCCATTAAGATATATGCTAATTTCAACCACCTCTGGTCCCAAATGTTTCAGATAAGAATGCTATATTATACATATTATAAGGCCTAGTCTTTATGACAGCGGCACTGACTATTACACACACACACACACACATACACACACTGAAGCTGATACAGTTGAAAGAAAAAACAGATTCCGAAGTGTGCTGGGCCCATAACACCTTTGCTATTTGATACTGTATCATGTGGTTCCAAAGATTTGATTTGATTTTTAGTTGTGTGTGTGCACCTGGGTGTGCGCCTGTGCCATGCACATGCACTTTGTGATTGTGGGTACCCAGAGTCCGGAAGAGGGAGTCTAACCTCAAAGGCCCCAGAAAACATCTGTGTAAGACAGAAGCAGCTGCTTCCTCACAGAGTACCAGGGTTAAAAAGAAGAGCTCTTGGCAGGCAGCAATGGGACAAAGAGCTCGCACTCAGTCCTTGCTATTAAAGTGGAAACTGAGGCAGAGTTTTGAAAAATTAAATCCTCATAAGGTGTAAGAATTTAGGGTTATGAAATGTCTTCTATATGTAAATGCTTTGAGAAAACTAAGAGGGTGCTGGAAAGATGGTTCAGCAGGTAAGTTCACATATTTCTCTTACTTACTGAGAACCAAGCTCAGTCCCAGCACCCACACTGGGCAGTTCACAACCACCTCTAACTACAGGTCCAGGGTGTTGTGGAAATCACTTTAACTGTGTAAAGGTGTGTTATGTCTGTTTACGCTGTATTTGCTTAATGATGTAAAGAAGTGTTGCATCTATTTCACCTAGCCTGCCTAAGGTACCTGATTGGTCTAATAAAAGCTGACTGGCCAACAGCTAGTCAGGAGAGGGACAGGCAGGGCTGATGGGCACAGAGAATAAACAGGAGGAGAAATCTAGGCTCAGGGAAGAAGAGGGGGAGGGGGCGCCATGTGCACCCGGAGCCAGCCAGGCAGCCTCCAGCCAGCAGACAGAAGGAGAGCATATAAAGAAAGGTAAAAAAAGCCCCAAGGCAAAATGTAGATAAAGGAAATAGATTAAAATAAAAGCTAAGAGAAGGCTGGACATTCACAACTAATAATAACCCTCCCTCTCATGATTGGAAGCCTGCTACACAAGGGCATCTCTAGCCTTTCTAGGCACCTGTACTCATGTGCACACATACACATTCTTAATAATAAAAATAAATTTTTAAAAAAGGAAATATGCACTTCCAGGCTCACAACAGGCTCGCATCACACCTGTCTCTTCAAATAAAGAATTCAAAGAATTAAGGAGATTATTCAGTATAAAAAGTAGCTTAAATATTAGCACTGAGGTTTAAATTATGCCACCCCTTGCTCCAAACAAAAAACAATTTAACTTTACTATAGAAGATGATAAAGCACTTGCTTTACAGCCATGAATATCTTAGGGGGATCGGCAGCCACACCTTGCATAGCCTAGGTTTGCTGGTGCGAACTTGATAGTTGTTTCAAAAAAATTATAATCCAAATAAATGTTGGGATCAATATCTAAATCAAACTCCAAATTACAGCCTCCAGGGATGGGATCTAAAGAAAAAAAAAAAAAGGTAAGATTAGTAACCTGAGAATTCTTATGTTCCAGGAAACAGATCCTTAATGAGAACTTCCTACACAGCACTATATCTGCACAGAACACCAGTGCTTCTGCTGTCATGACTGAGTCAGGACTGAGGAGGTTTGGAAGTGTACAGCTCCCTCAGAATGTCTTTTCTAAACCCAACGCTGAATGCACTCTACCACAGAGCTGTGCCCAGCCCTAGACCCAAACTTTAACAGTCTGATCCTCACCCCACCTTCATCGGCCATCACTGTGTCCTGGCTCATGTCCCTATGCTGTCACTTCTCTGGAGTTAACTCTGTACACTCCTACTTCCAGGGATCTCCTCAGCATTGTGCTTACTCCTCAGTAGAAATCATCACACCAGCACAGTGTGACACGGTCAACATTAGAAAACAGTCAATTTTACCCCAGGCTCTGAGTTCCTGCTTGAACAATCTCATGCCCTGCCTTGGCTTTAATACAGCTGTCTCCTCCTCTCATCCCTTTACCTGAGGCAAGCATTCTAACTACCAACTATGAGCTTCCAGTCAGATGCCCTACAAGCACCTCAAATTCACTGTACCCTTAAGAAGCCACTACTGACTTCATGCTGGCAGCCCCTAAAAGAACCAGCTCCCCAAACAGCCGCATACATAATCCGATTGCATAGCACAATCTTGATACGTCCCAATGGAGGGAGGCCCTCTCTAAGGATGTGCAGCCACTGTCTGGTTCCGCCTCCCCAGCCCTGGCTCAGGACCTGCTGTACACAGCCCTGACTCCGCTCTTTCTTCTTAATGTAGCTCAGGCTGGCCTTCAGCTTGTCTGGAGCTGACTCTGAATCCACCTCCCCTGTGCTGGATTACAGGTGGCTAGTTTTCTGAACACGGAGCCCAGGGTGTCATGCATGCTGGGCAAGCACTGACTGACCAAGTGACACCATCAGTCCCTCTATGCTCAGCTTTCTAAAGATGTACAGCATTCTTCTACCCAAACTCCATCTTCCTCTGAACCCACCTTAGCACTGTGTGCAAACTGTGCTCAAAGCTCTTGGATCTCATCCACCCACTGCTTGCCACTCTCCTTAGGATAAGCCTACCGCCAGCTCTGCCTAGAATGACATGTAACTACAAAAAGGTTGGTTCTAATGCTGCTTTCTCTGCCTGTCTTACACTGAAATACTGATTAAATAAAAATCCTTAGGTTTCTACAAACAAAGCTCATATTCCACAAATGAACTTAGGAAATTACCTCTTTCTGAGTAGGAGAGTGGGATGGCCACATTTTGAACAGGCTTGTCCTCTTTTGTCTCCAAGTACCAAGTGCACATAGTCTGCTCGGGTCTAAGAATGAAAACCAGCCCTCTGTCATTGCCTGTCTCCGAGGTGCCCGGAAGGAGAGCCTGAATTTGAGAAGCAAAGCCATCATGAACACAGACTTGAGAAACCACATACTACTGCAGAGCTATCCAGTGTGTACAGCCCTCTCTACCCCTCAAAACAAAAAGAAAATCTTGTTAAGGAATTTTCACGTCTATGTTCACATACTCACACCTTCACATAGGAGAACTCCCTGACACACACACCATCATTGAGGGCTGGAGATGGCTCAGTGGTTAACAGCACTGGCTGCTCTTCCAAAGGACCTGAGTTCAATTCCCAATGTTCACATGATGGCTCACAACAGCCTGTAATTCCAGTTCTGGGGAATTTGACACTCCCTTCTGGTCAGGCACATTTGTGGTACACAAACACATATACTGACAATACACCCAAATAAAAAAAGTTCAGCGATATGAACTATTGTCTCAGTCAGTCTGAACTGCTATAACAGATGTTAGGGCTTATGAACACAGTACAGTGAAGGAGGTGCTCTTAGGGAACTTGTTCTATAAGGGAGCTATCTTATTGGTAGGAGCTTTTTTTCCCCCAAAGTTTTAATGTCATTTATATTATTTTTTTAAGATTTATTTAATATGTATACAGTATACAGAAGAGGGCACCAGATGTCATCATAGATGGTTGTGAGCCACCATGTGGTTGCTGGGAATTGAACTCAGGACCTCCGGAAGAACAGTCAGTGCTCTTAACCTCTGAGCCACCTCTCCAGCTCCCAGTAGGAGCTTTCTTATGAACATCTCCCAGTCACTGCTTTTAAGCGTCTGTATGTATATATGTTCATATGTATGCAAGTGTGAACATGTGCCCATGCCAAGTATGTGAGCATAAATGTGGAGGCCAGAGGCTGGCACTGGGTATCATCCTTTATGCCTCTCTAATTTTTAATTAATTTGTGTATTTTCAATTTATTATGTTTTATTATGTATATAAATGGTTTGCCTGCATGTAAGTGCACCATGTGCGTGCTTGGGGCCCTCAGAAATTAAAAGTGGTTGTTGGATTTCCTCAGACTGGAGTTAGAGATGGATGTGAGCTGTCCTGAGAAAGCTGAGAACAGAACCCAGGTCCTCCTGAAGATCAACAAAGACTCTGAACTGCTGAGCTATCTGTCCATCCCCTCCAGCTTGTATTTTTTTAAGACAAGGTCTCTCACTGAACCTGGGCTCACTGATTGGCCAGACTGACCAGGCCTGGCTAGGTTGGTGGTTTTGTTTTGGTGAGTCCTAGAGATGAAACTCAGGCCCTAGAGACTGAGCCAGCTCCACCTTTAGTTTCCTTTTCTTATTATCAAGACACTAGGGTCAGGATATAGACAAGTGGCAAAGCACTTGCCTATCAAGTGTGATGGCCTGGGGCTTAGTCCCAGTTTGATGGGGAAAAGTACATTAAAATTTTCAGGCACTACAGTTCAACTGAATTAAGATTTATTCTGTCAAGTTTGGAGGCTAATAAGACAAAACAAAAGCTTGGCCCCAAAGAGTTCAGTTTACAAAAAGCTTTTGTCTTAAAGATTTATTTAGTTACTTATTTTTGTTTTGTATGTATGAATATTTTTGTTGGCCAGGCAGCCTCAGCCTCACCATGCAGCAGAAGCTCCTCTTCAACTCTTAACCGCCCTGCCTCTGGAATCAGAATGCTCTCTTAAAGATAAGAGAATAAGAAGGAGACATGTACCAGGTGAGTTTCCGCTTGGTAAGCCTCAAAGGGAATGGTGGAGAACAGTCAATGGCCTCAAAGGACCCATTGCGTGACAACCAAAAAAACAAAACACAAGAGCACCACTCGGCAACAAAAGAAACAGAGAAAGAACACTGCTTTTCACACAATTACTTCTAGAACCTGTGCAGTTCTGTTCCTCTAGATAATCTGTGAATCAAGGGAACGGAGGGCAGCTGAGGCAATAAGATCCTGTAACTAAAGATGACAGGCCGTGTTGGAGACCAGGCCCACACATAACTCAACACTATAGAGATGATCTTTTTGCTGGAATAATCCCTTGAACTTACCTTAGTAAATGAAACGGTGGTGTTCTGATACTGTGAATGTACTTGAAAAATAAGGAAGGTCACATTGCTTGAAATATGACGCAGAATGGCCTCCTGTGGAAAGGGCCTGCTGAGCAGAAAGTATGTAAATTTTCCCACAGAAAATTCAAGAAAACCTACAATGGGAAAATTTTATCATTACAATATTGTACCTCTAGTATCAATTTATGGAAATTTCATCCAAAAACAAATGTATAATGCTAATTTAACCCTCAGAAACCCCTCTTGAGAGACAGGTATGGTGAGGCATGACTGTTATCCCAGCACCTGGGAGGCTAAAGCAAAGGAACCTGTGTACGTGCCAGGCCAGCCTGGGCTACAGATCAAGAACCTGTTGTTGTTTGAGTGATATGTGTAAAGACAAGGAGACACGGACACTACAGTCCTGAATTCACAGCAGCCAGGGTTATCTGTACTATGAGTAGCTCTGTCAATAAGCATGGGCAGGAGACGGGCTCCGGGACCCTACCCTTCCTGCTGAACTATGACTACAGTAACATTCTAGGGGTGTCACCGTCTTCTGCTGTGGACCCACTGCTGAGCCCACCAATCTCCAACAGGTTCTTCCAAACTCATGTATGAAAATAACAAACAGTTTAAATCACTTTTTAAACTGCTCTGTCTCCAGGACACAGACATGCTTCCAGGCCTGTCAGCTGTGATGGGGCCAGTTGTTCTGGCCCTTAGCGATGAAGAATGTTTCACTGAGCTCATCTCTGGCTATTTTCTGGTTTCATCCCCCTACACCACACACACACACACACACACACACACACACACACACCCCTCATTTTCTCTACTTGGCAAGTATCAGCAAGCACTTATAAAATCACTCATTACAGCTTATCTATGCAGGGTGCCTGTCATCATTTCTTGGGCTCACCTTCAATGTGTTCTAGATAGTCTGGTGGCCCTCGTTGTTTCTTAAAACAGACTCTGAGCCAGAACAGCTCAGAAGGCCTGGAAGAGACTGAGGCATCTCTAGAGATATGTTGGTGGTCAACTTTCCTCCACCTCAATCTTCAAGCCAGACCTTCCAAGATACCAAAATACAGGAAGGACAGTAAAGAACCACAGACCAAAGGCTCAACAGCCAAGAGCACTGGCTGCTCTTACAGAGGACACAGGGTCAGTTCCTAGAACCCATACAGCAGCTCAAAACTGCCTGTATGCAGTTCCAGGGGATCCCTCTTCTGGCCCACCTCAGCACTAGGTACACAAGTAGTACACAGACCTACATGCAGGCAAAACACCTATATACAATAAGATAAAATGAAACAGAATCTTTAAAAGAGAAACAGGAGTGCAGTAACTAAAATGGTCAAAAAACTTGCTGATGAGGAACCTGCCTAACTCCATTTTGAAAGCAGGAGCCATTATGCTGTATTTGTAAAAATATGTTTCTATTTACAGTAAGAGCTGAGTTGCTGTTTCCTAGAACCTGACCTTCCCCAACCCATGACCTCGATGTGTTTTTGAGAATACCCATACTCTCCCAGAGCCCTCCCTAATCACATGGTGCATGACCACCTGAGTTTTTTCTAAGGCTTTTGTATTTCTTTATTGCCTCGTTGACGCCCATCCATAAAACTACTTGTGATTTTACTCCTTAAAAGGGGCCCAAGAGATGGATTCAGGGTTGCTCTCTTGAACCCAACTTAGGAGGGAGTCTTGGGCCAGCTCTTGGATGTACTCAAATTAAAAAAAAAAAAAAAATTAAGCTTTCAAGGCAGAGGCAGGCAGATCTTTGTGATTTGAAATCAGCCTGGTCCATAAAGTAAGTTCTAGGACAGCCTGGCTGTTACATAGAGAAACCCTGTCTTCTAAAAACAAAAACAAACAAACAAACAATCAAGGATACTAAGCTTGCTTCAAATTTGGCTCAAATTGTGGTAGTGGTGTTACTCTCAACATCAAGATTAACACTGATAACGTGAGGAGTGATGTCATTGCTGGTTTAAGCCACGCCCCCACCTGCAAGGCCTGGCTCCAAAGCCTGTGACGTGACGTAGGTGTGCCTACGCTTTAAAATCCCCATCTTCTTCCTTTCTTCTCTGCCTCCCTGCTCTCCTTCTGTCTCCCCCTCCCCCTCCATAATAAACCTCATATGGCTCTCTTGCAGCGTACAAGTTCTTTTCACATGCGAAATACTAACATTTGGTGCCGAAACCCAGGAGGCCAATTCTTAGAACTAAGTGCACATAACCTAAGAAAGCCTCACATAGTCTCTGCCAAGACGTGCCCTTCCACTTGCTCATTCGCAGCCTGGCATTTCCCGCTACTAAAGCCTCTCCATGGGACTCGCTTGCAGGGCTATTCCTCGAGCCTATCCTCTAGACTTTGCCGGCAAGTCCCAAGATAATGCATGGCACAAACTATATTATCTGATAAGTCGTTATAGTTTTGCAGCATGGGTGGGAGATATCCCTGGTGCCACATTCCTGGGCTGACGGATCTTAGAGTGTTTGGTGTAATGGAGCGAGGTCCCAGCGAATTCACCCTAGAAATGGATGGATATTCTAGCGTGTTTTCGCTTCCCTTGAGACAGCAATCTAAGTGACGACTTATTTAGCTGGCTCAATCCCCTAAGCTTTAGTGACCTCACCCAGCTTATCCATTTTGACCTCCTAAAATACTATATTTTGCGACATTTTATGACAATTCACTTTCAAAACAAACGTTCGGCACAAATGGAAGCTTTCCCCCCTTCCCCGTCTCTTCTCTGTTTCTAAACTTCTTTCAGTTCTTCTACATCTCCCACCTTCTCCCTATAACTTCCACATTCCAAATTTAATTGCTAACCTCTCAGCCTTCTACTGTATTTATCCTAAATAAAGCTCATCAAATTTCTGCTCGATACACCTTAGACCAAAGCAGGGCACCACTGCTGTGTGTTTACTGCAGCCCCTCGGCCTCCATGGGGCAGAGACTGCTGCCACCCCCGCGGACGATTCAGACAAGGCACAAGCTAGTCACTGAGTGTCCAGCCCAGCCTGCCGCAGCCAAGGTGAAAAAACATCCAGCAGCCAGAGCCGCTGACAACGCAATGCAATGCACTGCACACACTTCGAGCATCTGCCACTACCATCGGGTCCAGGCTCCTTCCTGGCGCCTGCTTGCTGAGCTCTCTCCCTCCTCAGAGCTGGCTCCACACCCCGCCACCGCCACTGCCACCACACCATGGCCAATGACGTCACTTCAAAAGAACCATTTTAACCTGCCTTGCTAGACAACTAGCAAGATGGTTCACTGGTTAGAGACACTGACTATTGTTCCAAAAGACCCAAGTTCAAATCCCCACTATATTTTTCAAATATATATATATATCAACAAAGGCTGGACTGCTGGTTTATAGCCACGCCCCCACCTGCAAGGACTCGCTCCAAAGCCTGTGACATAAGCGTGCCTACTTCCACATAGAAGACTCTCTCTTCTTTCTTCTCTGTCTCCCTGCTCTGCTATCTTTCTGTCTTCCCTCTCTCCCCCTCCCCCTCCTTAATAAACCCACTCATATGGCTCTCTGGCAGTGTACAAGTTCTTTTCACACGTGAAATACTAACAGTCATCAATGAGAATACACTGAGGAGTGATGTCATCAGTGAGAGTACACTGAGGATTGATGTCATCAGTGAGAGTACACTGAGGAGTGATGTC
>PVIH01023812.1:0-24048 GCA_004025045.1 Sigmodon hispidus
AACTCGGGCAAACCACTAATGGTGGCTAAGTTTCCCCTCACATTGGAAACCTGAGAGGAATGTGGTTGAAAACCGTGTGCACAGACGACTGCCTGTGGCAAAACGTAAAGACAAATCTGCTGTGTCTAGTACTTGGGAGCTGCGGAGGAGCTGAATCAGAAGAGAGGCCACCACGAACTACCAGTGCTGGTTGCAAAAAATAAATAAATAAAGACAAAGTAACACTGCAGGGATTGGCAGGTATACTTCAAGATTGCTAGAGAAAACACAAACATAATAACTACCCCTACTGGGAGTGGGGTTCGAACCCACGTGGGCATCTGCCCATTGGATCTTAAGTCCAACGCCTTAACCACTCGGCCATCCCAGTGCTGCCGCAGAAGTGAACTGTAGGTCTTTATTACAATCAGAATAGGATGCTTATGAATGAGATTTTTTTTTTTTTTCCCGCCTGTTCTTTATTATCACCTCTAACATTTTACAGAAATCTTTGGTTTTCCCTGATTTGCAGAGAAAGGCTAGATCGTGCGGGACAGTCAGAGAGCCTCATGTTCCACAGGTCTGAGGGTTACAAGAGTGCACTACTGCATGCTATGTATGTATACAGGGTTGGCCTCGGAGTCGCAGACATTCCCCACGGCTTTGCCCCTCTAATGTTGGCACGAGAGTGCGCCAGCAAGCCCTGAACAAACACCCAGGGCTTGAGCGAGCTAGGCAAGGTAAGTACGCTGAGTACTTTGAAGATCAGGGTTGTCGATCTTCATGAGTAGCTCTGGATATATAGTGCAGGGATGTGGGGAGAGGTAAATTTGTATTCAGTTCACCAGAAATGATCAGGGTTTGTGCCGGAGACCTCCCACCTAGAGCTGACCTGTAACTTCTAAGTTTAATGGCTGCTGTCTGCAATTCCCAAGAAATGTGTACAATGATGACATTTTTGCTTTTAATATAATACAAAAAGAAAGGAAGAGAAAAAGATTAAAATTGAACTCTAGGATATCACCAGGTGGCTTGAAAAGCAGAATAACGCAGTGACTATGTAAGAGACTGAAGCAGGATTAGTGATGGAACATAGAACTAAACCACCAAACAAACAAACAAACTCAAAACTAACGAAAGATCGAAGGCAAGAGAGACCTAAAAAGTCTCACATTGTTTCTCAGATAAGAAACTAAAAGGGTGGAGGGAAAAATGAGTGAACCCTGTAATAAAGTTTTAAGAGTCATAATTAGTGAATGTGTGTTTGTGTGTGTGTGTGTGTGTGTGCGCGCGCATGCAAATGTGTACTGCGGCACGTGTGTACAGGTAAGAAGACAATTGGGCTACTGTTTTTTATCAGATACTGGAATACTTCTTTAAAGTACTACATTCTATAAATTCTTCCTTTCAATCACCACAGTATTGCTGCTGCACTAACTGCCAGACAGGAATGGAGCCCTGCTTATTTTTAAACATAAATTTTTATTCTTTCACTATGTAGTCCTCATGGCCTGGAACTCACCTTGTTGACCAGGCTGCCTCAGAGTAATCCTGCCTCACCCTCCCATTGCTGGGATTCAGTGTGTGCCAATTTCTTATTGGATTTTTGACACAGTATCTCCATGGGTTAAGCTGACCTGCTGATCTCTATCTAACCTGCCCACAACTGGGAGGCAAGATCATGCACGTGTATCACCAGTCTAAGCAATACTTAGATTATGAACAGCCATCCCAGTGCCCACACTTCTGTTTCTCTTTATTGAGAAGAGAGAACTGAACACTGTTTTGATGTACTAGACTGTGATGTTGCTCTTCACTGCAACAGAAAAATAATGAGTGTTTTGTTTATTGAAACAACAGAAGGCAAGGATGGAAATGTGGTGGTCGACAGCTCGGTTGCACAGTAAGGTAGGTTGCTAAGCGCTCTACAGAGTGGGCTGAGTACCTCTAGGGCCTCCAACATTCTAAACACCTTTCTGTCCCTATTCCTCTGCTTCTGGGGAACCCCAGTATCTTCTCTTGGTACTCAGAAGTTGATTGATCAGGACATTTTATATTAATATAAATGTAAAAGTAGTATAAACATACAAAAACATATGTTTTCTATGTGTCATAAAAACAGTTTATATAATTCAGTGCTATACACATGTAGCTGTAGATCTCACCCTCATATCTAATGTATTACACATCAGTATGCTGAAGTTCATTTCCTAGCACACATCTGAGTAACAGGCATTCAGCACTACTGGGGAAAATGATTCCTGCCCTTGCAGGCTTTCTGGTATAGAGAGAGGGACTCCAAGGATGGGTTTTCTTCTCTTTTTGTCCTGGAACATGCTGTGTGCATCAGACTGGTCTCAGAGATCCACCAGCCTCTGCAATTAAAGGCCTGTGCCACCATGGCCCAGTTTGGATTGTCTTTTCAATTCATGGAAGAAAAATGAGAATTTAAATTAGGCTCATACTCATATAGAAATTATAAAGTCATTCATGCCTCTACTGTCTCACTCTAACCTGCTTGTCTTTACCATTTGATTAGTCAGAAACAAAACCAATGTAAAGTGAATATATGCAGAGAGATATATGATGGACAACTCACAAAACCACAATTAGCATGCTGGAGTCAATGATATGTCAGAGACTAACCCGTCAACGGTCAACACCTACAAGAGCTGATAACATTTCAATTCAAGTTTAAAGACAGCAAGAGAGTGACTCAGCCCCAAGGCTATCAGTGGTGGAAGACACACCTTCTTGGGGGGGTGAGGGGCAGGAAATATACTAGTTTTGTTCTGTTTGACTCTATAATTAGTTGGATAAAGCCCACTTCTATCCAAGAGTATCATCTTTATTCCCCTAGGTAAATGCTGAACTCTTCTAAGAAGGGATGGAAAAGCTGCACAGAGAAACCTATAGTGATGTTTTACCAACTATGTGGAAGCCTATCTCACTGTCCTGTCAAAAAGCTATGTAATAGTAACCATACACTGAGGGGCATCAAATATATACAGAGATAAAAATAAATAAAACCAAATGTAAAGAATAAAAGCCAGTGGTGGCTTATATCAGCATTTGGGAGACTGAGGCAAGAGTTCAAGGCTACACAGCAAAACCCAGCTTCCCTACTTCTCAAAGGTGGGGGGGCAGAGGGAGGAGGAAAAGAAATATTTAACTAACATGAGAAAAGTAACAAAGCAATGTTATTTTGTTCATGTTTTCAATTAATTTTGCACACGAGATACATTCACATGGTTCAACAGGAGAGGACCTGCCCCTTCTCTTATCTTCTCACCCCTCCTTGCCCCCCTTTCCGTTTGTTTTGGTTGTTGGGGGGTGAGCTTGCTTGCTTTTGTATTGTTTGAAGATGGTCTTGCTGTGTACCCCAGACAGGCCCCTAACCCTCAGCAGTCTTTCTTCCTTGGCCTCCCTCCTGCTGGAATTACAGGCTTGCATCACCACACTTGGCTTACCTCTCATACCAGGCATTACATATATGGCCTCAGGAATGCTAGACAAGAACACATATAGGATAATCTCTCTGCCAGCTGAGCTGTATCCTTAACCAAGAAGAAACTTCTGGGAAAAAAAGAAATCTCTTGTCGTGTTATAATAGTTCCAGGGCACAACTCCTTAGTTGAAATAGGTTCCTACTGACCCACAGCCCACAAGGAGGGTTGTCAATGAGGAGAGAAAAGCACTTCCAAGTCCACTGTATTCATCTGGAGTCTGTGGGTTTGGTTGTGAAGCAGAAGTCCTATGAAGATAGTCACCCTGGTAAAAAGATGACCGTGCCTTGTGATTTTGTTTTTCAGTTTACTTTTTGAGGCAGGACCTTGGGTAACTCAAGAGGCCTTGACCTTCTAATTATCTGTCTTCCCCTCCTATGTACTGGGATTCCAGACCTGAGCCACTGTGCTGAGTTCTATGTGGTGATAGGGATGGAGCTTCTTGCATTTGAGATCCTGTAGCCCAGGCTGTCCTTAAAGTCATGGCATCCATCCTATCTCAGCATCTCAAAAGCTGACATGACAGGCCTGAGTCACCCTGCTTGCTGTGTGATATTGTCTTAATTAAACTCGGAGATTCCAAGTTACTAGTCTTTCTTCCAAAATCTGTATCAGCTATTCCTTGCTGGCAAATTCCCTAACATCTCACAAATTGGCTCAAAATATAAGCCTTGAAATATTACCAAAAATGTTGTTCTTCCTAGCTGCCATCTTCCATTCTAACTTTGTCTATCCCTTCCCAAAGCCTAACCACTTTGCTAGTAAGTTCCTACTCTGTTTCCAAAATTCAACCTAGGCAAGGTTTTCTGGGGCTTGCTCCATGTAAAACTTTGTGTATCATCCAGTGTCCCCTACAGCAGATAAATACCTTGCATATTTTCTAGGTAACTGCAAGGAATGCATCATTCAAAGTGTATGATGCCTGTTGCCATAGGGATGTGGCTTCTGGTGGGGTGGTACAGTGCCAGGCTCAGGCCTCTGCTAATTCTCCAACCTGGAAAAATTTATCCTGAGACTCAACTTTGCTTCTGTGGCTCTGAGA
The DNA here is from genome assembly GCA_004025045.1 of Sigmodon hispidus. Classification (NCBI taxonomy): domain Eukaryota; kingdom Metazoa; phylum Chordata; class Mammalia; order Rodentia; family Cricetidae; genus Sigmodon; species Sigmodon hispidus. Next base: position 4,528 of record PVIH01023812.1, read on the forward strand.
AAACACCATGACCCAAAGCAACTTGATGGAGGAAAGGGTTTGTTCTCATCATTCTACAGCCCGTGGTAGAAGCAAATTGGCTGGAATTCAAGGTAGGCACCTGCAGGTAGGAACTAAAGCCAAGACTATAGAGGGATTCTGTTTTCTGGATGACTTCAATCTTCATACTTCAATTTCTTACACCTGACCAAGGCAGCACTGCCCACAGTGAGCTTGGCCCTTCTACATCAATCATAAGTAATGACAATGCTCCACAGGCCAGTCTGATGGAGACAATTTCTGGATAGAGGTTCCCCTTTTCATAGGAATGCAGTTCCTGTCAAGTTGGCAAAAACTAACAACTAAAGGGTCACAGTCCAGTTCCTCAGCCCGATGTCTTTACTTCCTCCTGGGATAAAACATACTAAGGACTTTGACAATCACTTCTTTTTCTTTTTTCTTTTCTTTCTTTTTTTTTTTTTTTTTTTTTTTTTTTTTTTTTTTTTTTTTTTTTTTTTTTTTTTTTTTTTTTTTTTTTTTTTTTTTTTTTTTTTTTTTAGTGTGTAAGGGAGTTTTGCTAGAGTGTATGGTGTATGTCTAGTGACCTTCATTCATCAAAAACATATAGACTATCTATTATATCCCAGGCTCAGCACCAAGGAACCAACATTAAAAGATGAGAATGTCCCAAAGCTTCACTTGAAGGAATGAATTATTACCTACATGTATTAAGATGACAGCAAAATTAGGGAAAGGGGTGATGTAGCTTACTGGGACTTCAAGGTTTGGAGCTGTTAGGGAGGAGATCATTCTAGAACAAGGAAGCCCAAAGGCCAGGTGCCAATGAGGGCTGTGAAGGACTTATAAGTAATAAGTCTTGGGGAAATTTCAGCTAATGATGGACTAGGTTTGCCAGGGTAGCCTAGGACCAACAACCACCCGCAACGGTGATGAGAGCATTCCTTAGTCCTAAAGCATGAGTAGATTAAAATTGAGGAGTTAGCTGCAAAACCTGACTCTACTGGCCCGTACGGGGATCGAACCCGCGACCTTGGCGTTATTAGCACCACGCTCTAACCAACTGAGCTAACCGGCCAGAACGGTAACAACTCACTTTCTACTTACTTATAAAAGACCTCATACAACGTCCCCTCTTCTTTTTTTGTTCTTCATGTTTGAATTTCAAAATAAGTAATCATACTGATTCCTTTTATTCCAGATTTGCCTCAAGGAACGCTGTGTCATCCAAAGAAACGACTGGGATTCTTTGTGTTGTTTTCGCTTAAACAAAGTAAGCCACGCCCGCTAACCGGCTTTCTTCCCTGTGTTCTGCTCGCGGCGCCCACAAATTCCGCTCACACTCTGAAGCACATACCCGCAGATGTGGCTCCGACGCAGCGATGGATGAGATAAGATTTCCTCTGACTTCAGTAAAGACCTTTATCAACAGAAATCGTTCCTTCATTATATGCAACCATTTTAAAAGAGAGGGTTTTGATTGCAGCTAGTATTTTTAATCTTTTTCCTTTCCAAACTAATTTCCAGGATTTTTGAACCTTTGAGATCGTATTCAAATAATACATAACTACACAGTTTCACAGTTCTGGCTCCGTGGCTTAGCTGGTTAAAGCGCCTGTCTAGTAAACAGGAGATCCTGGGTTCAAATCCCAGCGGGGCCTACTTTTTGCTTCCATGTTTTATTCTTACTGATTGCAGTATTTTTCATCATATCTTCTAAAGTGGAGCCACCTCCAGTCTTTTAAACTTTGCCTTGGTACATGGAGATGAAAAATGGACAAGATAGTCCTTTAGTTTTGAGATCATGGTATTAGAGATACATAGTCTAGACTAGCTCAGGTGAGCTCCTTTGCACTGCACAGTGTTTGAGAAGAAGCAATTTATGAACTTTAAATACGTTGGGAGTGAATGTGCAAGCCTGCAAGTCTAGCGTTTGGGAGGAGGAAGGGGAAGGATCAGGAGTTCAAGACCAGCTTTTGATATATAGCAAGGTCCTACTCTTTTAAAAAGGTGGTTAGTAATATAACATAAGTTTTTAACAACTGACAACAGACTATAGGTAATTAGAAAAAAAAAAAATGAGCTTCATGTCTTTAAGTCTTTTCAGGCAGATTTTGTATAGAATAAATGAAAAAGGCATCAAACTTAACAAAATTAAGACATCCATGTTTTATTTTCTCTTTCTTTTCCTACTTTTTATATTCTAAGATATATTTTCAGATTATGTTGGACTCTGCAAAAGCCCAATCTTCTTTCGTCAATAAGGTTCACAGAATTCTTTTTTTTTTTTTTTTTTTTTTTAAACTGAGCATGAAAGATTATGCGGGGGTAGAAAACTGGATCTGCCAGGAGTGGAGGCTGATCTAAGCAAGATAGGGACAGCGGGACCTGGGGACTGCCTGCTGCCTGCCCAGAGAGGGGATGGGGAGTTGTGGAGAAGAGAGAATGACCTGATGTGGTGGGAGGGTGAAGGGACCTTGAATAAGGATATACAAGGATAGAAAGTGTGACTTCTTTGCTCATAATAATAAAATAAAAAATAAAAAAAATTAAAAAAGAAAGATTATGTAGTGTGCCAAAGGACTGACAGTGTAAATGACCACTTAGGTTCTATACATACTCCAGGGCCAGAAAGCTTGTCTGGCTTGCTCAAGCCCTGTGTTAGATTGCCATTATTACAACATTAAAGTAAATAAAATAAACATGAAAATAACCACACCACAGACCAAATGCTACTCTCTCGATTAGCTGCAGTCCACTGTCCTTGCGGTCTGCTATAGTGTTTTCTTTTATGTCTAACACAGAGGCCCAGTCTACAGTTCCACATAAGGAGCTCAAAATCTTAGAAGTGTCCATCAAACAGAGATGGTTAAATTTTAGGCTGTCGGGGCTCACGCTGTAGTCATGCTCATCCATAAAACATCATATGCATCTTGATCCTTTCCTCTGACATTGCACTGTGAAGTGTCTGGAGTCAGTGGTTCCTGATACACTTGTTCATCTACCATGGTGCCCTTTGCTACCCATCAGCAGCTGCTCATCTCTGCTATTCATCTTCAGATGGAGTTTCAACCAAGTCCCAGACTTGTACGTGTCACAAGCTAAATTGACTGTGGTGGTTAGAATGAGAATTTACCCCCATAGGCTCATACATTCAGATGTTTGGTTCCTACTTGATGAACTGTTTAGGAAAGAATAGGAGGTGTGGCCCTATTAGAGGAGATATGTCACTGAGGTGGGCTTGGAGGTTTCAAAAGCCCAAGTGAAGCCCAGTCTTACTCTCTCCCTCTGCCTCCTGTCTATGGATCAGAATGTGAGCTCTTATCTACTGCTCCAGCACCGTGCCTCCCTGCCGGCTGCCATGCTTCTCACCATGACAGTCATAGACTAACCCTCTGAAACTGTAAATTCCCAATTAAATGCTGTCTTCTATAAGCTGCCTTGTTCATGGCGACTCTTCACAGCAATGGGACAGTAACTAAGACATTCCCCAACCAAATCCTCTAAAATTAGGTTAGATCCAACTTCACTCACCTATTAATTCTCTTCAGATCATTGCAAGTCCTGCTGATCTCACTAGCACCACACGTAAAGGATTCATTCCCTCTGTTCTTTAATGATCTTCACTTGAACTTCTCAGGACCTCTTCTGTGCTACCATCTTTAAAAAAACTCTCCTGTTTTCAAAACTGGTGGTCTAAGATAGATATGTGATCCGTGCTCACATGTAACCACAGTGCTAAGGAAGATTATTTATTGGAAGTTCTTAGCCAGTCTGGTCTATGTTATAAGACTCTGTTTCAAAAATTAAATAATAAATGTCCAAATCTTCACTTTTTTCTTTCTGTAACACAAGCCAGCTTGGAGCTCACTATGCAGCCCAGGGTAACTTTGACAATCCCCCTGCCTCAGCCTGTAGGGTGCTGGAATTATAAGCATGTGCCACCATGAATGCTTTTATCAGCTTCAAAGAAAACTCTCTCTCTCTCTCTCTCTCTCTCTCTCTCTCTCTCTCTCTCTCTGTCCATCCTTCTCTCACTCCCTTTTTTCTTTCTTTCCTCTACTTCTCTTTGGAGACAGAATCTCATTCTGTAGCCTAGGCTTGCCTGGAACTCACCGCAGACTCCCTGTCTGTTTGTTCAGTGCTGGGATTCCAGAGGGTCATCACTGTTGTGGGATTCTGATCAAAGACACAGAACACTAGGCTTCTTCAGGAAAACAGCAGCATTAATGTACATGCACAGGCTCAGGTGAACTGTTGTTTGTAAAGAAATCTAACAGTGAATACAGAAAACGAGTATTTCTTATATGCTTTTTGCTTCTTTATCCCCTGAATGTGATAGGTTATTGGTTGGTTTAAAACCTTGAAGTAGGAATCTAAAGAGAAAGGCAGGGCTGCTTGGAGCCGGAAGCAAGAACTCACATAAGCATTTTAGCAGACTAAACCATGTGGCAGCCTCATTGTCTTTCCTTCAAGGTCTCTGAAAAGACTAAGTAAGGAGGGTTGAAAAAAAGATGTGGTCAAGAACACTGCTCAGCCTGTGTAGCTATTTCTGTTTTTCTTTTCTCTGGGTCTTAAAGGCCCTAATCACACCACCACATCTGGATTCTTAGGGTACTCCCTGAAGCAAAATGAAATTGACTTCTTCTTCTTCTTTTGCTTTATTTTATAATCTAGTCCAACAATCTCTGGATTTGCTGAATGGCTTATCTCATTTACATTTGGTGCAATTATTCTTGTGGTTGTATTTAAGCAACCTTTATACCATGTCTTTTCTACTGATCTTTTCTGCTCTTTATCTCATGCTGGATTTTACTTGCTCCTTTGTTCCCTTTGCCTTCTTTTTAATTACTGTTTATTTTTCATTTTAACCTAAGTTTTTCCTTTGCATCCTCATTTTTTAAAGACTTATTTTGTTTTTAATTGTTTGTGTAGGGTAGGTAGTATATGTACAAGTATGAGTGTGGGTATCTGTGGGGGCCAGAAAAGGGCACTGGATCCTCAAAACTGGAATTGCAAGAGTTACAAGCTGCTGTTCATTGGTCTGGGAACAAAATCAGGTCTTCTTCAAAACCAGCAAGTGATCTTAACCACTGAGCCATTTCTCCACGCCCTGTATCTACTTTAAAAATAAAGCAAAAAACAAAAAAAGAAGTTTTAATAGGTCTTGCTGTGGAGTAATTCTTCTGTACACTGTGTAAATATATGTTGCTATGATTGGTTTAACAAAGAAGCCTATTGGCCAATAGCTGAACAGGATAAAGGTAAGTGGGAAAGCCAAAATAAGAATGATAGGATGAAGAAGGGTGGAGTCAGAGTAGTCCCAGCTAGAGGAAGAACTGAGTCTGACACACAAAATAGGATAGAGGCAAAGCCTTGGGGCAGCACATAGATTAGTAAAAATGCGTTAAGTTGTAAGAGCTAATTAGTAATGAGCTATTATTAATTAGTAATGGCTAATGAGCTATTGGCCAATCATTTATAATTTATATTAAGTGTTTGAGCGATTGAGAATGGCTATGGGACAGGAAAACTCTACCAATGGGTTTTTCTGCACACCTTCCCCAGCACCCATAAGTTTCTCTATCTAAGAAGTAAGCCAAGTCAAGCCAAGTTGAAAGAGTCCAACAGCAGGCTTATTGAGAACAAAGCAACTGCTGGGTGGGTTCAATGGTCTCAGAGAACAAGGCCAGAGAAGTCACACACCCAAGCCATAACAGGAAAGTATAGATTGTAGGCAAGGTGTTGTAGGCAAGGGGTTGTAGGCAAGGGGTGTGTCTACTACAAGCTAGGTTTATGCCCAAGCATAGTCAAAAGCTGATGAGCCCAGATGATATAAGACCTCACACACCCAACACCCTCCACTCCACCTTGCAGTCATCATCATTGTCTTAGTGGTGGTTTGGTTTGGTTTGGTTTTAAACAGTCTCACTCCAAGCAGACCTCAAACGAACTGAATTATGAAGTATAATCCTAATTAGTCTTATCAATAAAAACCAGGAATCAGGTATTGGAGTAAACGCTGAAAGACTAGAGAGCAGCAAAGAAGCAGCCACAGTCACTTCTAACCTCTTCCAATCCTCATACTGAAAGGAGCTGAAATCCTGTCTCCACCTCCTGAGTGCTGGGACTAAAGGCATGAGCCTCTCAAGTGCTGAAATTAAAGAAGTGAGCCTCTCAGATGCTGGGATTAAAGGTGTCAGTCACCAGCACTATGGTTAACTAGCTCCGTGCTCTGATCTGATCTCCAGGCAAGCTTAATTTGCCAGAACCCAAACGAAATATCATACAATAGAGTCAATCCTTCTGCCTCAGCTTCCAAGCTGAGATCATAGCTTTTAACCACCACTGCTGGCTTTATGTATATTCTGGTGACCATCTCCAATGCTGCTTTCAGCCAACTGGAAAAGCCTCTGGCCCTGAATTCCAGCACATATCCAGCAGAACCTCTTTGAACTCAGGTGACCCAAGCCATCTTGCTCTAAGTGGAAAAAAGCAGACCTTTTTGGAACTAGCTTAAAAGTTGTACTATTTGCAGACATTCTTGGAAACAGAAAGCGAAAATGATTGGTGCCTTACTGTTTATCACTAAGTCACGCACCGTGTTTCCGCTTTGCTAACCAACACTCTGGAAAGGAGACTCTACTGTTTTCTCTCGCATTAAGCATTTTCTGCCAAAATTACCTGAGCCTATGGGGGTCATTCTCATTCTAACCACCTCATTTCTTAAAAAAGCAAACAAACAAAAAAATCCCTTTATTTATTTCCCTGAAACTGGGAACTGGAACTACAGACAGTCAGTGCTCTCAACCTCTGAGCCATCTCTCCAGCCCCACCACCTTGTTTCTAAAAGAAAAAAAAAAAAAAAAAAAAAAAGCCTTGAGGGTCCAGCCCCAGTGGCTTTCTCTCAGTGTTCGAAGAAGACTCTACTAACCATCCAGGGAAATCTACTTATCTGGAAATGTATCAATGAATCTACTAGCAGGTGATGGACTAATCTACTCGTTAGTCCATCACCTTTATTGCAAAAATACAACTTTCTGCTGTGCTCTCCTTGTTCCAAATTTTCACCCTTGTTCTACATCATGCTCCATTCTTCTACCTCCTTTTCTCCAAGTCTCCCCAGTTACCAGTATTTATATACAATCAGCAATTTTCTGACCAAAGCAAACTCACGAGGCTGGAATTTCCTCAGGGTCATAAAAGCAGGTAAGAGTTCACACCAGGCAGTGCCTGTCAGGCTTTCTTTAGTGCTCAAGGAAGGAGTGGCTTGTAAAAGCCTCAGTGAACTCAGACTACAGGATCAGAGAGAGAGGGAGAGAGAGGGAGGGAGGGAGAGAGAGAGAGAGAGAGAGAGAGAGAGACCTTAAATCAATTAAGGGAATCTAAGAAGGGAAAGGAGGTAATTTGTGTGTAACACCACATGTATATCTCAAGTATGGATAATAATAAGCTAATTAATGAACCAATGTGAAAGCAAGCACAAATTGTTAAGGGAAACCCAAGGCTCCAATGTCTTTGTTCACTGACTTGGCAAGCAGAGAATTGACCTGCTTTTTTGGGGGTGCTTTGTGTAGACATCTTGGTAGACACCTGCAGTTCTGACCTTGTGCGTAACTATTCATAACTGTAAAGTCTAGTTTGAACTTACTCTGAGATTAAAAATGAGCTTAAAATGCATAGTTTGTTAGCACAAACTGAGTGAAGGAACAAAGGAGGCTTTAAGTGTCTACAGTCTCGTGGGACTGTAGATCTGACTATGGAGCATGTTCTAGTATATTTTTTATATATCAAAATTATACAGCTATATGAAAAGTCGTCTTCCTGACCACCCACAGATATATGTGGCCATTAAATAGTCAAACACACTGCTACAAGTTTTTTGGAAATGAATTCCAAGGTAGTAACAGATGGGGAGGCTACAATTACACGCCTGAAATTCATTACAGAAAATAACTAATACATTCAAAGGCAATAGTGCCAAAACACCTGGCTTTTTGGTTTACCTCCACCAGAATCCTTGGTTCTAATGGGCCAATCTTTTCATGACAGCTGAGTTTCTACTGCATATTTCTGCAGCTTGCTTAAACCCAAACTAGGCTTAAACTCATAGAGATTCTACCTCTGCCTCCCACATGCTGCAATTAAAGTCAAGAGCTACCATACCAAGCACCCAAGAGTTTACATTTTAAAATCTATTCTATAGTCTGCAACAATCATTAAATGCAACAGCCTTGGGTGGCCTGGAATAGCTGGGCTTATGCCTCACCCTTGTAATACCAGGCAGAGACAGGAGAGCACACCAATTCCAGGCCAACTTAAACTATAGAATGAGATCCTGTGTCTCCTTCTCCCTAGACTCTGGTATGTACCATACAGTCTTTAGATATGCTATTCTATAATACCCTTTCTATGTACCTGGCCAATGTGACCACAAGTCATGAGACACTGTCTCTTGATGCTTGTTGTAACTGGAGATGAGGCCCTGCAGTAGCCTCTCTCCTACCATTTTGCACCATACATGTAGTCATTTATCTCTCTGAAAACTTCTTTTCTTTGCCTAGTTTTCTCGTGGTGCACTTAGATTTCTTGGGATAATTACTTAATTCCTGTGTCCTTACAGAAAACATATATTTTCCTTTGTTCCTACATGTTTGTACCTCTATATTTATGTGATACCCTAAACAATCTGTCTCCTGAAAAGTGTGGATTGCATCAGGACAAAGCAACATCTGCTTTCAATCCATGATAAACACACAATGCTTTGCTCTGTGCCATACACACACAAAACAAATTAAATGCACTTGTTAAACATAATTCTAAACCCCGGTGCACTCTCTGAGGCTTGCAGAGGTGTGGAACTGCTACTCAAGTTAGGATTAACACATGAGCACTCCTGAGACTCATTCTTCAAGCCTTTATCTTTTCAATTTCTATAACACGTTGAAAGAAGTAACAGGAAGCTAGGTGTGATGGCACATACCTGGAATCCTGATACTGAGGAAACTGAGGCACAAGTAAGAGACCAATCAGGACTACAGAGTAAGATTTTTTTATTTTTTAAGACAAGGTCTCACTAATCCCTGGCTGGCCTGTTGGCCTAAACTCTGTATATAAATTAGATTGGCCTCAAACTCATAGAAATCTGTTTGCCTCTGCCTCATGACTTCTGAAATTAAAGGCATAAGCCACTATAAGCAAAAAATAAAAAAAATAAAAGAAAGGAGAAAGAAAGAAAAGAAATAATGGCAGGAAAAAACTCATCATAGTTACATTCATTTTTATATATTAAGTCAAATATTTAGTGTTTTTTCATTAACTAACAAAGTGAGTTTATGAGCAACTGCCTGTTGTGAATATTATTTTAAAATGTTTTACATTTGTTTATACTGAAGGACATTTGCCTAATGTTGCAAAGATGTGTTGCAGTCTTTTATGTTGCGTTTGTTTAACTCTGTAAAGCTGTGATACTTTGCCTGTCTAAAACATGACTGGTCTAATAAAGAGTTAGATGGCCAAGAGCAATACAGGAAAAAGGACAGGGGTGACTGGCAAGCAGAAAGAATCAATAGAAAAAAATCTGGAAAGAGAGGATTGAAGGGCAAAAAAGAGGGGTAGAGGAATACTCCAGGAGCCAGCTACTCAGCTACACAACCAGCCATGGAAAAAGAAAAAGGTATACAGTAATAGAGAGATGTAAAAGCTTAGAGGCAAAAGGTAGATGGGCAATGTAAGTTAAGGAAATCTGGCTAGAAAGAGGCCAAGCTAAGGCCAGATATGCATAAGAAATAATAAACCTCTGTGTGTATTTATTTGGGAGCTGGGTGGCAGGTCCCTCAAAGAGTAAAGAGCAAAGAGGAAAAGAAATACCAGCACCAACAAAAACAAACAAACAAACATCAAAACAACAACCATTGTTACTTTAGCCTTCTCAACCTACAGGTACAGTAACTAAGGAGTGATTACACATTGATAACTACCCTGTCCAAGGTCATACAGATAGTAAAATTTGGAACCAGTGTTTTCATCAATGCATGTAAGTCAGAGGTTTCAAGTTCCTGGAGAAGGAAGGGCTTATAATGGGACTTAGATAGGAGGAGGGTGAAAGTGAAGGGAGGTGACTACAAATATAGAGAAACCAGCAGAGAAAGCCAGAATTCAGAGGCTCTAAGAATAAGCCAGGTGTAGTGTCAAAAACCTGTAATGTCAGGTACTGAGAAAACTCAGGCAAGAGAATGTTAAGTCCAAGGCTATCCAGAGGGCTGAGGAGGTAGCATAATGATGAGCACTCACCTACCATACAGGATACTCTAGGCAAAAATAAAGAAATAGAGTAACAAAATAGAGCTCACATAAACACTGTTCTCTCTTGAAGAAAATGGGGAAGGCTTATTTCAAGATTTAAAAAAAAAATAAAAATGCTTAGGCTATATAGTTACTGTGTGTTAAGACTGCCCCTGGTTTATCACAGGAGTGATTTCCCAAAAATATTACTCACAGATGAATTAAAAGAGTATTTAAGTCAGATGATACATGTCTTTAATTCCAGCACTCTGGAAGCAGAGGTGGTGGATCTCTGAGTTAAAGCCTTGCCTGGTCTACAGAGAGAGTTACAGGACACTCAGAGTTACACAGAGAAACCCTGTCTTGAAAGAATAAAACAAATAAAGGTGAGAAAGAAGAAAGAAAGGCAGGAATGAAGAAGAGAAGAAAGGAAGGAAGGAAATTAAAACTGTGGTTTACATAAGTATACCACATTACAAGTGGATTGGAGATCCTACGTGATTGGCTTTTGTGGAGTTTGAAACAAAAGTGGTGTACGCTACTGAGGGAGGTTGTGTCCTGACAAAAACAAGCTTACGCTTGGCAAGAGTCAAATATTTTACAATTAAGACTGGAGCAAAAGCTCAGCCACGAAGAGTACCCAAGTTCAGTTCCCAGAATCCACATGGTGGGTCAAAAACCATTCATAACTTTAGTTCCAGGGGATCCAGCACACTTCTCTGACTTCTGTTGGCTCTGCAAACATATTGTACAACTCTATACTCACACACGTAAAATAAATACATCTAATAAAGAAGAATTTTTAAAAATATATTTTACAATCTTTTAAGTTTCTTTTCTTTTTCTTTTTAATTATCCTTTTTTATTTCAGTTTTTTAACAATTCTCTAGAAGAAGCATTAAGAAAATCTAGCACACCTGGTATGGTGACACATGCGTTTAGTCTCAACACTAGAGAAGCAGAAGCAGGTAGATCTTTGTGTTTGAGTCCAGCATGATTTACAGAAAAAGTTCCAAAAAAGCCAGGACTACAAAGAGAAACCCTGTCTTAAAAAACAAAAAGAAAAAAGAAAAGAAAATCTAACATATTTCACAGACAGTGAAAACTCATTCATTACAAGAGCAGCTGGTATTTTTTAATATTGAAGTTGTAAATTTTGTAGTTCCATGAAACTATAATGAATGCTAACATTATTACAGAGCAGAAAAAAATAAAGATGCAGGATAAGGAAGAAAAGTAATGTCTAGATCAAAGAGTAAACATGGACACAAGCAACATAGACACCTGTGCAATGAAAATTTCAAGGACTGCTCCTAGGGCTCAAGTGCAGAAATGTCTTGCAAAAGCAAAAGCAACTGTCAAAGAAAAGGAAAAAAGTTGGAAAGGTCTGGAACATACATGGTACCCAAAGTCCAGGTAAGGGAGAGAAGTAGCAGTAAGAAAGTAGACCTCTTCTCCCAGAATGAAAGCGAAGGGAAGGGCTCTGATGGATGGCATCAAAAATGAAACCCAAAAAGTCTTCAAAGAAAGCAGAGGGAAACTGGATGTGATGCTGCAGACCTATGATCTGAACACAGGATTCAGAGACGCAGATCTCTATAAGTTTCAGGACAGCCAAGGCTACATAGTGAGATCCTGTCTCAATAAAGACCCAGAGGTGTAGCCTTAAGATCGGGATTTGACGATGCAAAAATATTTTAGCTGCTTCACAACCACAGCTCTTTTAAGGGTATTTCTTATTTTTCTAGAAATAGAATTCTTCTCCATACTAGAGAAGGATACTGATAATATAAAAAAGTGGCTATCTTTTAAAAGCACAAGGGAAGCATAAGAAAAAGCATGAAAGAGAAAGAAAGTGAGAGAAAAGATTATGCCATTGAGAGTATTGTCCAAGTAAGTAGCCTATTATAGGCAACTTGATAGCATTCCAGGTTTGCAGGATTTGAGGGACAGGGCCTCATATAGACAAAACTATACTAAACTTGCTGAGTATTAAAAGCTGGCCTTTAACTTCTGATTATTTCTGTCCCAAATTCCCAGTCCTAGAACTTCAGGCACATGCCATCTCCTAGAAGTTCTTTATTGGATTGGAGAGATAAGTATATACACTGTAGATAGATAGGTGGATGGATGGATGGATAGATAGATAGATAGATAGATAGACAAACAAGTAGATAATGGACACAAGGGATGTGAAGACAATAATTTGATATGAGAACCTAAGGAGTGAGATAGGTAGAAAGGGAAGAGGAGCCTCACAGGACTGCTTTTGCACTGGTAGACTGCATCTCAGCTTCCATGGGGCTCTCAGATCATGAAATTTTTTTTTCTACTAAAGGTAGTTACTTCATATTCCCTGTGCCTTCTTCTTCTTCTTCTCCGTTGTGGGGTTCAGCAGTTAATCAGATTGTGAACCAAGCTCTCATTTACAGCATGAGATACAGTCACTGGCAACATTGCAGAGGAAAGTCAGAATTCTGCTGAATTGGCCAAGTATTCTTTTAGCCTAGTTTGGATTCTGACACACCCTTTTTTTTTTCAAAAAGAAAGGCTTTGCCAAGCTACTTTTGCTTTGTTCATGTGTTGCTTTATTTGACATTGAGAGTCTTTGTTACTTTCTAACAGAAGTAAGGAGGGAACCCATGGAAAGATTGTTAGAGATGAGGATGGTGCTACTATGTTCACCTGACTGTCAGTCACTGTCATTTCACATCCTCACTTGGAAAGAAGGCTCGACAAACAACTGCAGTTGGGCCCACCCTGATGTGCAACACATTCAGTAACTATAGACACTTTAAGAAGGTTTCCACATCACAGTGGACTATACTCAGCATGTATTCTAGAACTTCAGACAAATTAAGTAAAGGATTCTATTATAAATGGGAACATAGCTATTTTGTAAACACTTAACATATTTTAGAGTGCCTGACACCTGACAGGAAAAACAAACATACAAAGCAGTTAACACATTTAGAGATTATTGGCTGCCTCAGCTTGAGGAACACAGAGGAGCTGCTGTTGTAGAGGGTGTGTACAGTCAGGTGGTTGCTGCAGAAGAAAATGTTTTCTAAAGAGTGCAGGTCAATTGGAGCTCAGTCTCATCACTAGCAGCTCAAATGGAATATGTTAATTTTTAAATAAATAAGTCTTCCTACTCTAGGCTGGTGATGACTGAGTGGTTAAGGCAAAGGACTTGAGTGCAATGAACTCCCCATGCAAGTAGAATTTGAACCTGAACTACATTCCTGACAATGAAATTACTCAGTAGTAACTGGCATGTCTGATCAGCACCCATTCACCTATAAAGCAGGAAATTTAGTATGGGCATACAATTCAGCTGAGCTAAAGAAACAGCTCAAAACTGGGTACAGAAAAAAGTTATAAGGACAAATCTGAAGAAATTAGTCTTCTCATTATAGCATAGCTAGTATCTGAGATTAAAAGTGATCTTTATGAAAATAGGAAGGGGACTGTACCAGGGTGGAAAAGGTCTAACAAGAAAGAAATACAAAATATGGCAAATTTTCTTTTATATGCAGCATCTGTATGTAAGTGTCCATATAGGTGTGCATGTTAGTGCAGTGCAGGTCTTCCTGGCGAGGAAGGACATCATTGAGGGAGAAAGAGTGACAATTGGCAAAGTACAATGATATGTGTAAAAAAAAGTCATTGTTTTATAAGCTAACAAAATTAATGTTAAAAATTAAAATTGGCCCTTGCTTCCAATAAAGAGTTTTGCGTGGAAATATGTAGGGAAATAAATCATGATCGCCTAGTTGCACATTGTGCTCCCACCCCCAACCCTGATATGACTTTGAATTATTTCACTCCCTAAATAAAATCGATCACTTTTTTTCTAGTTGCTACAGAACAATAAAGTTCTGTAACAACCCTTAAAGGAACTTGGGGGTGCGAGTCAGTTGCGTAATGAATAGTGTTTCTGATTACGAATCGGGAGGTTCCAGGCTGAACTTGTAACTGCTTCGGCTAGCTTGTTTCTTTTCTGAATGCTTTCCGTTCAAATTCACATAGGAACAATTCGTAGTATTCAAGCGCGTAAGCATTTGTGTTATGTAAGGTCATGCTGTGTCTGGAAGCTGCTTCCGAAGCAGTTAAGCACACTTACTCGGGGAGATTTCTTTCTGCTTTCTAGCTCTTTCCCATTGAAGGAGTCAGAAGAAATGCTTTACAATCGAAGAGGACAAAAGACCAGAAGGAGGGCTAAGGTGGGGGTGAGGTGGGTGGAGTCGGGGTGGCGCGGAGGAGGGCGGCGGGCCAAGATATTGTAGTAACAAAAAGTGCAGGATCTGAAAAGAAATTCGAGGAAGGAAAAGAATCGGCAAGGGAGGGAATCCGAGAGGGCAATTGGGTGGATTATATCAAAGTATAATGATATATGTATGAAAATGTCACAAGGAAACTTACTGCTTTGCACACTAACTAAAAACGATTACATTAAATAAATACCTCAAAGGAGCAGCGCGATTGTCCAGAAATGCCAGGGTCCGGGAGGCGGAAGTAGAAGGATCGGTAGTTTCAAGTCTCTATCTCAACAAACAAGCTATTTAAAAAACTCTTTCCTATCTGGCTTCATCAATACGTTTTCCTACTGGAAGGAATTCTCACTTATGGAGTTGGTCACTCTTTCCCCGCACAGTTCATTTTCTAGAAATGGCCACTGCAAAAAGGAAGGGGACATCTCCTTAAGGAATGATGTTGATACAATCCTGGCTGTGGGGAAGCGGGACACTGGCGGATTGGCCTCGGTGGAGCCGGCGAGACTCTGCTTGGTCACGGACCTGGTCAACCTGGCGGGTCTCCATCCTTGACCCTCAGCACCGCGATCTTACACAGAGATGAGCTCAGACTAAAACACAGAACTAGGGAAGGAAAGAGGAGGGAAGGAGTTGAGGGAGCGCGAAAAGGAAGCTTTGGAGTTTGCACCTAAATGGAGATTGATTGATCGATTGATTGATTGATTTTTTTTTTTTCCTGCTTCAGACAGAATGGATAAGGATGCTGGAGGCTGAGGTTACTGTCAAGTGAAAGGAATTTTCTGAAGTTATAACGAGAGCATCTTAGTTTGAAGACCAATATCCTGTATTCTCTCTCACAGAGAGTTTGGGGATTACTAATGTATCAGAGGTGAGGCTCCGTGTTCCGGTCACTGCTTCGGTGCATTATTAGGAACCCTGCATTTAATGGGCTTTGCACTAGGATCCAACACAGAAGCGGCCATTCACATCTCACAGTGCAGTCGAGAGGAGATATTAACTCTTTCAGTGTCTAGTTAGATAAGGCTGTGCAAGCAACACGTACACCAAAGAAAGAGCGGGGTGCAGGGGCTTCCTATGCTGCTGTTACAATGAACCCTTGATTCTGCACCTCCGCTGGGTCTTTGTACAGCAGACACATCGCTGAGTGTAAAATCCAGCGTCCCCCCCGCTGTCCAAAGGACCCCACAGGGTCCTGCAGAAAACATCAGCTCAGAGGGCCTCTAACTAGTTCCAGCCTCGTCTACAACTAACAAGGTCCTGCCTGAGAGCCGCGGCGAAGCCTCATCTCGGAGGACTTTATTTACCCCAGGGGAAAAAAAAAAAAAAAGGTAAGCCCAGCTGAGAGGCTGAAGCAGGAGGATTAAAGACAGACTTTGCTTTGGATGCCCAGTCAGTTCAATCCTAGCTACCTGAGACCCTGTCTTTAAATAGATAGATAGATAGATAGATAGATAGATAGATAGATAGATAGATAGATGATAGATAGATAGACAGACAGATAAAATTTTAAGGATCTAAATGAAACAACTATTTCTTGGTATTATTGCCTCTCTCTCACCGACCCACATTGACTGTCCTGAGTATGCTCCCCTCTCTATACTGTAAGCGAGCGAGAGAGAATTTGTTCCTTCTCCGAATTCCCTCTGAAATTAGCACGAGAATTTCTCAGTGTAAGTCAACCAAAACAGGCTTCAAATCCTCCCTCAGCCTCCCAGGTGCGGGGGTAGGGGTGGGGGTGGGAAGGGCAATCACTCTAGGTTTTTTCT
This sequence comes from Sigmodon hispidus, assembly GCA_004025045.1. Classification (NCBI taxonomy): domain Eukaryota; kingdom Metazoa; phylum Chordata; class Mammalia; order Rodentia; family Cricetidae; genus Sigmodon; species Sigmodon hispidus. Next base: position 20,852 of record PVIH01023812.1, read on the forward strand.
TCTCCCTCCCTCTCCTCCCTCCTTCCTTCCCTCCCCCCCCCTCTCTTTCTTTCTTTCGTTCTTTTTACAGCAGAATAAACGTAGTGATCTCCGAGAAGTTTTAAACTTTGTATTCTAAATGTGAAGAGAGTAAAAATGCTAGCCTTTTTTAGTTGGCGCGTACAGGGGTCGAAACCACAACCTTGGTGTTATTACCACTGCTTTCTAACCAAGTGAACTAACCAGCCATATGACTACTTGTTTGTAAGTAAAATTGTATGAAGTTTTGCATTTGTGTAACTAAAACTAAGTTTTCATCTTTCCCAAAGGAATCTTTAAAGTTATATTCACATATTCAAACAAGGAAATCTTCAGTATCAAATTCAGACCAAAACTTTTAACAGTTGCTGAGCTTTTTCTGAAAAAGCGCTCATGACCTGATGTTTCATTTTTCGAAGTCTGCCAGTCACTGGATTGCAAATTGAAAACTTATTAATCATTTGTTATTTATTACTTCTTTCTTTCGAGTTAGTTCTAAGCAAATGCTCAGAGACCTGTGGGATTAAGTAATGAATTCTCTAAAGAGTTGCACACATTAGCGTCTAGGCTTGAAACTGCCCCATAGAACATAGGAAATAGAATGAGGCTTTCCATCTTGGTACAACGAGGCCCAGGAAACCACGGGGTGCTAGTGAAGATGAAGTCGCTACCTCTGAGCCACACTTCCTTCCCTGACTCTTACCTTGCATTTAATAATATCTATTTTCAAACGAATAAGAAAGGTGCTGTATATTTTTCCTTTCAGAAATTACTAAAAATCGAGGAAGAATCTGGCTTCTCGGATACGAAATTTCCAAAAGCCATTTTGTATAATAACAGCAAAATTATGCAATTCGTTATCATTTGATGGGGTCTGTCTCCAGCTTTAGCAAAGCAATAGTGTTAAACGCAAAACACATATTGCCGAAACCCGGGATTGAACCAGGGACCTTTAGATCTTCAGTCTAACGCTCTCCCAACTGAGCTATTTCGGCTTGTTACATACTGCTTAACCACCTGTACCAAGACTCCAGGATGCCCCAAGAAGATGGACTAAGAATGAAAACGTACAGACATAAAAAAGAAAAAGTCAAAAGCTGGAACCAGGAAAACTGCAAGGTCTGAAACCCAAGCTATTGACGGCACAGGTTTGTTTTTTATTTTTAATCCCTCAAGTGGAGAAACAAAAAAACAAGTCAGTAAAGGGCACTAGACCCCAGAATTACAGGTGTGATGGCCTAGATACCAAGCCAAACTCCAGGAAAAATATGTCAGATGGTAAAATCTCAAGAGTTTATTAGCTGATGGCTGAGTGGCACTTCTACTCAGGAAAGAAATGTGTGTCCCCTCTGCAGAAAACATCAGTTTTTTATACAAATTTTGTTGCTGGGCAAATAGGATCAAACAAGCAAACAGACTACAAGGAGCCAATGAAAAGCGGTTAGCTTGCGCTGAACCACCAGATACTTTAAAATTTAAAATAACAGACATGGTTCCAGGAGCGATCCATTTTAAAGAACCTTTCTGAACAGATACTATGTTTTCTGTTATCACTCCTTCCTTAGGGCACACTGACTCTGTACGATTTAACTCTTCGACTAATTTTTCTCATGGAAATGTTTTCCTAGGTCACATCACCGGGAGCTCAAGATACTTCAATTTGCCCTTTAGCAAGGTACATTCTGGAATGGCAAACAAAGCATTTTACATTCCAGTGTCTGGAACATATGACCACTTACATACATGCAGAGGTAATGTCAAGTGCCAGTTCTCAGACCACAGTCCCCGGGAACCCTGCCAGTCTTTAACCAGCTTTGCCTGGCTTGATTCTGACTAGGTGAGGGGCAAAATGCCCACATCCCATCACCTCTGGGGCAGTCTCCAGTCTAGCTCCCAACATTTCTGGATCAAACTTTTGTTTCTCCCTGTCTCTGTCTCTCCCCAATCTAATCAGTTCTCTCTTCCTGCCCTCCTGTCTGTCTCTCTTCTTTCTTTAAAACAAAAATTTCCTACAGTTTGTAGTTCCTTTTACGGACTTTCCATTGCAATAGTTGTGTTTGCTGAGAATATAATCTTCTGCTTCCTTGAAGAAAAATTGTGGGAAGAAGCTCTAAAAGAGAGACTGGGAGGAAACAGGTGAGGTGCAGGGAGGGAAATGTAAAAAATGTGTGTGTGGGGGGGAGTTGGTCAGTTCAGAAGGAGATGAGAAAGGAGAAATAAATAATACTAAGGTTCATTTTTTAAAAAGCATAGGAATTATTTTATGTCTACCTAAAATTACAAACAATGTGTAGGCATGAGCATGTGCCCACATGCATGCATGCTTGTGTGTGTGTGTGTGTATGAAGTTATAACACATGAAGTGATGATTCTTTCTAGAGCCATAAATTATCCAACAAAAACTCCAGTAACAGCTATAAGAAATCTCCTTCTCAGTTATTGATCAAGGAAATCCAAGACACTCCCCAAAGAATATTGACTATTGCTGTTGCTCTTGGCTGCTTTTCATAGGTTGAAGATAAGTCCCTATTGCTGAAGTTAGCGTGCAGTTCACGAATTAGAGTCTATCTGATCTGACCTGAAAGCCTCCTCCCTAAGACCTACCTAGCTTCACAGTACTGGAAAGTTGTTTTATTAAATATATAACATATCACCACATATTCCCTTTTGTGTCAAAAATAAAAAACGTGATAATTAACATAAGAAAAACCATATACATTAGGTATAATAATTATATACAACATATACAAACAATAATTACATGAGTAATGTCCAGTCCATTAACAACTGACAAATTCAAAGAAAATGTTTCATTATTTATTCTATTTTGGTGAGTCCAAAGAATTGTACCTAATCTACTTTGTATCTAACTTGTATTACTAACTAAAAACTATATTTCAATGTCTCTTAAACTTATACACTTTAACTTCTAAGTGAGTTTCTTTTCTAAAACTGTCACTAGAAAACTATAACTATCTCATTGTTGTAGAAAGTTTCTCCCGACCCCTGTTTGGCCCCAGGAGGTTTGCGACCTGGCGCACAGTGGCAGCAGATTTGATCCCCCAAAGAAATGAATCACAAGCTTATATCCTTTAAACTGTTTGGCCCATGTCTTATGCCCATTACTAGCTTGCTCTTTCTTCTGAAATTAACCCATTTCTATTAATCTTCCCGCCACG
>PVIH01023813.1:0-24048 GCA_004025045.1 Sigmodon hispidus
AGGCCCGCCGAGCCCTCCTCACCTCTGGTCAGGGTTCGAATCCGCCCCTCAGAGACCCCTGCAGTTAGTTTGCTCAGTTCACTCAGTTCGGGGTCGCGGTAGGAATCCTTGCAGATACCCTCAGCAGCAGCAGGAGCTGTGGGTGTGGCCAGGTGCAGAGTTCAGCTGCCCCTGCTCCAGAGTGCGCTGGGACGCTGCCCATCCAGGAGATTCTAACAGCAATGCTTTAGAAGTGGGTGTGTTATCCTCTCTTATGCAGTCAACACAACAAGGTGCATCTTCATTATTGTCCGCCTAGTACAGCTTGTCTGCTCTTCTAATAAGGGCCTAGAATAGTTAGAAGAAAATAATGGAAGTTTTATACATCTCATAAAAATGTAATAATCTCCCATATACCCTGAAAGAAAAAGATATTCTCACTGTGATTCATGCATATGTTTTCATGCACTTGTAGTCTCTGGATTTACTGCCAGACTTAATATTTTTTATTTACTCCATTACCATTTTAAGTATGCTTTATAAATTTAACATTCACATAAGATGTGGATACTTGAAGTCAGGTACTGAACATTGCAAATTTTAGTGGACTTGAATTACAATTCTACACTCTTCCTTTGCCCCTCATTGTGAAAACGGGCTACCCTATCTACCAGGCATTTTAGTATCAAGACTTAGAAGTCTGCTGTTCTTACACTAGAAATATCAGAATTTGTTTTGTACAGTGTTTATAACAAGACGACCAATAATTGAAAAAATATCTAGTCTTAATTTCTCATTAAAAATACTTCTATCTTCATTTGCAGGCTCTGCTCTTCCAGAGAACTTGGATGTAATTCCCAGCAGCCCCATGACAGCTCATGTAACTCCAGAGAAAGAACACCTTCACAGAGACATAAATAAAAATAAATACATTGTTAAACAAAGAAAGTATAAAAAGATACTTTTTCCTTCTTTAATACATGTATCTTGGGCTGGAGGGATAGCTCAGCCATTAAAGGCTTGACTCACAACCATAAAATATAATGCACATAGCTTTAGAAATTCCAATGCCATACATATCTGCAAGAGTAGAATAAAAATGAAGGAAGGAAGGGAAAAAAAGAAACTTCCTGGAATCCATTATTTATTGATCAATTACTCCTCAACATAAGATCTACCCTGGAGTGGTTGATATACCCAATGTTGTTCAAATGGAGGATACTGACTTTTCCCTCTCAGAGCAAGTTTAAATGACAGTTCCATGGTCAGCCTTTACCTTAGAGGTTAGGTTTGCATTCATTTATTCATTCATTCATTCATTCACTCTATATATATGGGGGGCAGAGACCCACTCATTTGTGGAATCAAGAATCTCATAGAAACAATAAACTGGGAGGCATAATATAAGAGCAGAGGACCTTACGCAGATCTGTGTAAATCCTGTGCTTGCTGCTTCAGTCTCTATGAATTGATGTTGTTTTAGTGCCCTGTTTTTTAGTAGCCTTCATCCCCATTGGCATTTGCATTCTTAATGCATCCTCTTTTGTAGAGTTTCCTGAGCACTGAGGGAAAGGATTTGATAGAAATATACCATTTAGGAATAAGTGTTCCAAGGTCTCTCATTCTCTGCATAATGTCTGGCTTTGGATCTCTTTATTTGTTCCCATTTGCTGCAGGTGGAATGTCTCTGATGATGGCTGAGCAAGGCACTGATCTATGAGTATAGAAGAATATCATTAGTGCTTATTTTGTCACTACGTATCTTTAGACCAGTATAGATAGCCTAGGTGTCTGGGCTATCCAGTCTCAGATTCCTGGTTCCCTGAGCAATAGTGAGTATGTGTTGTCCTTGTGGAGTGAGGCTTAACCCATATCAGTTATTGGTCACTTTGTGCCAACCATTATGCTACCATTGTGTTGGCATATCTTGGAGGTATGCCATTGCACTAGCATATCTTGGAAATTGTATACCATTGCACTAGCTTATCTTGCAGATAGTACAAATAAAGCACATGTAGTTGGTTTGGTATTTAAATTTCTCTTTTAATAGATTGTAGAGTACCTTCTTGTAACAGACACTGGAACAAAGGGTTTATTCAGGCGCCAGCTCTACATCTCCATGTTCAATGAGTTGCATAGGTGATTTTCTATATCAATGGGGCCTTCTTGTCATTTTGTAGAGAGCAAACTGTAGTAGTAACAGCCTGGGTTAGAGATTCCCATGGAGGCTCTTTGGCCAACAACTAAATTAGATGTAACTCAAACTGAATACAGGAAGTTTTATTTGATGACAAGAGATGGTTAGTTGGGCCTCTATCTCCATTATTTGACAATTTTATTTAGATTGCCCTCATACACAAATACATATATGTACATACATAGCTTAGGAAGCTTCTGCAATGTTAGATTTCCATACTAATTTCCCTCAAATGCTCCTTAATGTTCTTTCCCTCTCCCCCTACTCCCTTTTAGTACACCCTCTCTCCTTTCCATCACCACTTGATCCTCGTATTCCAACCCCCCAGCCATAATATCCATTCTATTTCCTTTTTTAAAAGAGATCTATCTATCCTGTCTAGTCTCCTACTCTATAACTACCCTCTGGTTTTATGGATTGGAACTTGGTTATCAATGACTTAACAGCTAATATCCACATATAAATGAATATATACTATAATTGTCTTTCTGAGTCTGGGATACCTCACTCAGGATTATGCTAGCAAATTTTATAATGTCATTTTGTTTAATAACTGAGAATAGTTCATTGTGTAAATTGCCATATTTACTTTATGAATTCTTCTGTTAAGAGATATCTAGGTTGTTCCCAATTTCTAGCTATTACAAAAAAAGCAACAATCAACATGGTGGGGCAAAATGTCTCTGTGGTAGAAAGAAGCATTCTTTGGGTATATGACCAAGAATGACTTAGCTGGATCATTAGGTAGATTGATTCCCATCCTCCCAAAGAACTACTACACTGATTTCCATAGTGGCTATGTAAGTTTTTACTCCCATAAGCAATGGATGTGTTTCCCAATTGTTTTGTTGAACTTAGCCATTCTGACAGATGTAAAAGGAAATCTCAAAATAGTTCAGATGTGTATTTCACTGATGGCTGAGGATGCACATTTTTAAGTATTTCTCAACAGTTTGAGTTTCCTCTATCTAGAATTCTTTCTACCACATTTTCCCCCAGTGGGTTATTTGTTTCCTTGATATTTAGTTTCTTCCATTCTTTATGTTTGAATATGTAGTTGTTTAAAATCTTTTTCCTATATATAGACTTCATACTTGTCCAAATGACAGTGTTCTTTGCTATGCAGAAGCTTCTCAGTTTCATGAGGTCTCTGTGGTGATTTGAAAAAGCTTGACACTTACAAGCCCATATATTAGTATACTTAGGAAAGGGCTTTTGGAAGTGTGGCCTTGTTGGAGTAGCTATAGCTGTAAAGATTTCTAAAGCTTGCATTCACCTAGAATGTTACAGTGTCAATCATGCCCCTGGGTGTGGCGATGCAAACATGGGCCCACCCACCCTTTTTAAAGAAAGGGCTCACACGACCCCCTGCCCCTTCCCCTTCTTCTCTCTCTGCTTCCTTCTGCCCCTATCTCTGCTGCTGTAATAAACTCCTGTGGTACTCCCAGTGTTGAGATTCCATTCACACAACACATGCAAAAAACTAACAACAGCCTTGTTAGAGTTGGCTTGGCCTTGTTGGAGTAGGTCTGTGCTTGTTAAAGAAAGCATGTCACCAGGGTGGGCTCTATGGTTTCAGAAACTCAAGTCAAGTGAAGTAGCTCACTTTCTTCCTGCTGCCTGCCAATACACTTGTAGAATGCTTAGCTAAGTCTCCAGCACTATGTCTTCCTATGTGCTACCATGCCAGCCCCCATTAAATGTTTCCTTTTACAATAATTGCCATTGTCATGATATCTATTCAGAATGATAGAAACCCTAAGACAGTCCCACTCATTAATTTCTGGTAATAATGTCTATGATAATTGTGTTTTTCAGAAAGTCTTTTCTGTGCCAGTGAGTCCAAGGCCATTCCTCATTTCTCTTCTATCAGATTCTTTCTCTAAGGTTTTATATTGAAGTCTTTGATCCATTTAACGTTGAGTTTTATGCAAAGTGATAAGCATGACTCTATTTACACTTTTCTACATGCAGCCATTCAGTTTGACCAGCACCACTTATAGAAGATGCTCTCCCTTTTCCAGTGTACATTGTCTGGCTTATTTATCAAAGACCAGATGTGTAGATTTCTATCTGGGTGTTCAATTTGATTCCTTTGATCAACATATCTATTTTTTTACCAATACCATGATGTTTTATAACTATGGGTGTATAGTACAACTTCAAATCAGGCATGATGAGAACTCCAGCAATTCTGTTATTATTCAAGATTCTTTGAGCTATTCTGTGTCTTTGAGTTTCCATATAAAGCTGAAAATTGGGTTTTTTTTTTAAGATCTCTGAAGAATCATGTTAGAATTTTGATGGGTGTTGCATTGAATCTGTAGATTGCTTTTGGTAGGATGGCCATTTTTAGTATTTTAATCCTACAGATCCATGAGCACAGGAGATTTTTTTTTCCATTTTCCGATATCTTTGTCAATTTCTTTCTTCAATGACTTGAAGTTTGTATCATTCAAGTCTTTCATTTCTTTGGTAAAAGAGATGACAAGGTATTTTTTACTATTTAAGGCTATTGTGAAATGTATTATTTTCTTGATTTCTTTCTCAGTCCACTTATTATTTTAATATAGGAGAGCTACTGATTTTTGTGAGATAATTTTGTATCCAGCTCCTTTGCTGAATGTGTTTATCAAGTGTGAGAGTTATTCTGGTGGCATTTTCTAGGTCAGCTAGGTATACTATCATTTCATCTGTAAATAAAGATACTTTGACTTCTTTTTTCTAATTTATATCCCTTTGATCTCCTTCAGTTGTCTTATTAATCAAGCTAAGACTTCACGTACTATATTGGATAGGTGTGGTGAGAGTGGAAATGTTGTCTTGTTCCTGAGTTTTAATAGTTTGCCTTAAGTTTCTTTCCATTTAAGTTGATGTGGCCTATGAGATTGTTGTAAATGGCTTTCATTATTTTCAGTTATGCCTTTTATATCCCTTATCTCTCCTGCACTTTTATTATGAAGGGGAGTCGAATTTTCTCAAAAGCCTCCTCTGCATCTGAGATGATAGTGTTTGTTTCCATCTTCAGTTTTATTATATTGTAGATTAAATTTATTGATTTTTATATATTGAATGATTGCTTTATCTCTAGAGTGAAGACTTCTTGATCATAGAAATAATCTTTCTGATGTGTTCTTGTATTCATTTTACAAGTATATTATGGAGTAATTTTGACATCTATAAACATAAGAGAAATTGTTCTGTAATTCTCTTTCTTTGTTAAGTCTTTATCTGTTTTGGTTATGAGGATAAATGTGGCATTATAAAGTGAATTCGACAATATTCTTTTTGTTTCTGTTTTGTGGAATAATTTGAGAAGTATTGGCATTAACTATTCTTAGAAAGCCTGGGAGCTCTATTTTAAAATCATGTGGTCCTAGGCTTTTGGGGGTTGGGAAATTTTCTTTATTTGGATATATTCTCTCCTTCTTCTACTTAATTTGGATAAGAGTTTGAAAATCTTATCATTTTCTCAATGAATCCACTCTTTTTTTTTATTTGTTTGTTATATTGGGTTTGGGTTTTTTGCTTATTTTATTTTATTGATTTCAACCCAGAGCTTAATGAACTTTTCCCTTCTCTTCTTTTTGCCTCCGAGAACTGCTTTCATGGTGTTCCAGGTCCTTAGACACATGCTGCATACAGAGATAAGGTTTTTACTGGGGTGCTTAAGTATAAGTTAATTCATAAGGAAGCCACCTAATAGGACTAGTTTTTTTTTCTTTTTGAAGGAAAAGAAAATAGTGTGTGTGTGTGTGTGTGTACCTGTGTTCATGCCTGTGTGTACACGTGTGTGTGTGTGTGTGTGTGTGTGTGCGCGCGCGCGCGCACGTGCACGTGCGTGTATTATTATGGAAAGCATGTGGAGATGTGGTCAGACAACAACTTAAAGTCATCACTTCTCTCCATCTGCCATGTAGCTACTGGGTATGAAACTCAACTACTTTATGCAGTGAGGCATGTCCCCAACCATTCTCTCTTTACAAGAGGGAGAAGCACCAAGGATACTCAGAAAAAGACAGTAAAATGTGACCACTCGAAAGCCAAGGGCAAAAGTCTCACAAATTTAAACCTGCTGCCATCTTAATATTAGATTTTCAGTCTTAATTGCTGTGATAAAATAACCACATGAATGCTAGACACAGACCAACTAGTCTGGCATCTGCAGCAACATGCAATAGAAAGACAGACCCTGTCTCAAATAAGCTTTGATGCAGAGACCAGCAGCCAAGATTTTATTCTGACTCCCCAACAGAGACTGAAATAAATATATCTGGATCACCCAAATAAGCACATACACACACACACACACACACACACACACACACACACACACACACACACACTCACACTAGACAATTCTGTTGTTTAAACTGTTCAGTTTGTGATATCCAACTATGAGAGTTTACACTAACATAACAGAATAATGTAGTACAGTGAATTTTCCTTCTAAGATATGAAATGAACATATGTGCCTTACTTTTAGCCTTGCTATTTAACATTCTGCTAAAAGTTCTTGTCAGAGCATGTAGTTAAAAAGGACAAAAAAAGATGAATCATTATAAATATAATACTTGTTTAAAGATACCATAATCTCATACACAGAAAGAACTATTTTAGACAGTTAGCTTTTTGGTCAACAATACACACACTATAGTCATTTGGAAAGAGGTATCTGGACTGAGAAAATCTCTCCATCATCTTACCTGTAAGCAAGTCTGTGGGGGCCTTTCCTTAATTAATGATTCATCTGAGAGAGTCAGGCCACTCTCACTGGCTGCCACCCCTGGGCAGGTGTTTTAGGGTTAAGAAAGACCTAAGCACGCTATGAAAACAAGGCAGTAAGCAGCACCTTCCCATGTCTTCTCATTTAGTTCCTGCCTCAGCCTTCCTGCACTGGCTTCCCTTTCTGACGGGCTATAAACTGTAAGGAGAAATAAACTCTTTCTTCCACAAGATGAGTTTTGTCATTGTAGTTTTAATTATTTCTCTCTCTTTTCGAGCTTATGATATGTTATATCATTTCCCCATTTCCTTCTTTACTTCAAACCCACCCATATAACTCCTCATTGCTTTCAAATTCATAGTTTTCTTTTTCATTCGTTGTAGTTAGATACATATATGTGTATATAAATATATTTCTAAATACATAAATATACTCATAGTTTTTATCACAGTAACAGAAAGCAAATTGGGACAGATAGTGAGTAAAGTTAATAAGCCAGTTAATACAAGAATCAGAACCCAAGAGCAATATAAGTCCAATTGTGCTTCTATATGGCAACTATAGAAAATCTGGAAAAAAGATCAGGAAAATGATGCCATTTATGATACCCTCCAAAAGAACAATAATCTGGGAATAAATTTAACCAAGGAAGTAAAAGGCAATTTTCTTAAAAATTATGAAATGTCGCAAAAGGAAACTAAAAAAGACCTAAGGAAGTGGAAAGCTATAACCTGTCCATAAACTGTAAGATTCAATATAAAGGGAGAAATACTTCCAAAAATAATCTGGAGAGTCAATGTATTTTATGTCAGAATTCCAAGAACTTTCCAACAGGAATGAGAAAGCTTATTCTTACATTCAGATTAAAATGCAACAGACTACAGACATACAGCTAAAACAGAGATGGTAGACTGATAGAGGAGAGATGATAGATAGACAAATGATTGATAGACAGATGAGATAGACAGATAGATAGATAGATAGATAGATAGATGGATAGATAGATAGTTAAAAATAGATAGATGATAAGTAAGGGAGAACCAAATTAGAGGAATCATTTACTTTAAAACATGCTTCCAAACTACAGTATTCAAATCTTGATACTAGAATAAAAACAGAAACATAGAAAAGTCAAACATAGCTAAGTTAAAGAAGCTAACTTCTATATCATGACCAATTAATTTAGAAAAGATGACAATGCCTGTTAATGTGGAAAAAAATATTTCTTTAAGAAACGGCTCTGGAAATGCTGATGGCCACATGAAAGGGAAGCTGTTATTTATACACAAGAGATGGGAGTTGAGACAACAAGAAATTATGAGCTTGTAGCTAATGGAATAAAATAAATGTAGAAGGTAAAAAGCATAAAATTCTTAGAAGAAAATATATGGTGAATCTTCATGACCGTATACTTGCCCATTGTTGTTTTTCTTTAAAATAACTTCTTGGTAATCTGATTACAACTTATATATTTAATTTCTTGTTCCTCAGCTGGAAGAACTGTTTGGGAAGAGTTAGGAAATGTGGTCTAGAAGGAGGTGAACCACTGAAAGCAGGCTTTGAGGTTTGAAAAGCCCATACCATCCCCAGTTAGCTCACTCCATGTTTTGGACTTGAGGACCAAGTTGTAAGCTCTCAAATACTGCTCCTACACCATGCCTGCCTGCTGCCATTCTCCTGCTGTGGTATCCTTGACCATAACTTTCTGTAAGCCTGACCATCATATTAAATGCTATCTTTTATAAATTGCCTTGGTCATGGTGTTTTATCACACCAATAGAAATATAACTAAAACAGACTTTGGTGCCAGTGAATGGGCTATTTTGGTGATAGGCCTGGCCATCCTGTTTTTGCAGGAATATGAAGGACTTTGGGACTTCGAACTAGGAAAGTATTTGGATGCTGTAAACTGGGCTTAATGGGCCACTATAGAAGGTCCATAGAAAACAATAGTTCTGTGAAAAGCTTAAGAGGTTTCAGGCAGGAACAATATTAGCAAATGAGCTAGAAACTAGAATTGCCAGATTTTCCCTGATTCCCCTCATTCTCACTGATGAGCTTATCTACTCTCTTCCTGAGGCAGAGGCAGTCTTTTGTGTCCACCAGAAACTGTTCTTTTATTTTCCTAAAATTCCAAAGTCTACTGGAGACCTACAGCTCTGCAGGACTCAAGCACCAGATTGAGAATGTTGAATACCCAGTCTCATGGAGTGAGCAGATACCAGATCCTCAACCTTTCCATTAGGATAAAGTCATTGGGGATTCTTTCTCTCTCTAATCTATATAATTTTACCAGTACTTCTCTTCAGGAAACCTGAGCCATGGTCAATACAATAGCTCTGGGTTCATGTTTTGAAAACTTGGTCCCTAGCCAGTGTTGACATTTTGAAAACTTCTAGAACTTTCAAGAAGAGTAGTTTTGCTGAAAGGGGTGGGTCACTGGAGATAAGACTTGAGGTTTGATGGCTTGCCTCCATTTATCTTTTGTGCTTCCTAACTGTGGATTTAGTACAACCATCTATAGTCATAAAAGAATCCATCTCTTTGAATTATAAGAAATAAATCCATTCTTCCTAAGTTGCTTCCTATCTTGTATTTGGACACAACACAAGAAAAATAACCATAAAGAGTAGACTCCTAGATAGGAAGCTAAAGCTACAATTATTTATTTAATATAATAAATCTATGAAATATCACATATTTGATATAACATGTTGTGTCTAATGGAGTTAATCAGAATTTATGATATTTGGAAGCTGATGAGATGGCCCATCAGTTAAGAGCACATGTTGTTCTTAGAGGACTTGAGTTCCTATCACCCATGTTAGATGGCTCACAAAGACCTGCAACTGCAGCTTCAGGTGTATCTAACACCTTTGTCCTCCTCAGTTACCTGTAACTCGGTCATGACCATACATGGTCACATGAATGTTCATAATTTTTAAAAATAAAAGTAATGTTTCTTTTAAAAAAAATCAATGCTTAAAACTTAAAGTAGTTCCACATCAAGAAAATCTATAAAGTGATAAAAAATGAAAATTGCATATTTAATGGAGCTCCAATATATAGAATATATGAAGAACTCAATATTTTGTATCAACAAAAACATGGCAGCTATCAAGACAAACCAGTGAGTAAATCTTCTCACTACACAAGCCTGATGCCTTGAATCCATTCCCCAGAAATCACAGTGAAAAGATAAAACAAGGCCAGTCTCAATCTGTCCCCCAAAGAAGAAGCATGTAGGAATTCAGGTGAGCCACTGGCTGCAAGCCACGTGGTGGGTAGATTCATGGAAATGGGTTGATTTAAGATGAAAGAGCTAGCTAGTAATGTGCTTAAGACATGGGCCAAACAGTGTTAAAGTATATAAGCATGTTATTTCATTTCTTTTGGGGGACAAAAGCCACGGGCGCGCAGACCAGGTTCCAAACCACCAGCGCCACACACGCACCAGGCACAAACCTCCAGACCCAAAACAGGCCAGGGAAAACCTACTACAACAGATGGAGCCCAAAGTGGGGCACGAACACCCGCATAAAGCCTGAGAAAGTTTAAAACGGTTTTTTGAATTGCATATTTGAATTGATTTATGGTACAGTGTGGTGGAATGTTCTCTGTATGATGTAAATAAATAACTGTTTGGACCCATGCAGGGCACCGTAGAAGTGGGTGGAGAATCAGAGGCAGCCAGGCAGGTAGGAAAGGGTGGAGTTTACTAGTCGCCATCCTTCCCCTGAAGAAGCAGCATGTAGGAATTCAGGTGAGCCACGGGCTGCAAGCCACATGGTGGGTCGATTCATGGAAATGGGTTGATTTAAGATGAAAGAGCTCGCTAGTAATGTGCTTAAGATATGGGCCAAGCAGTGTAAAATATATAAGCTTGTGATTTCATTTCTTTTGGGGGACAAAAGCCACGGGCGCGCAGACCAGGTTCCAAACCGCCGGCGCTGCACAGGTCGGGAAAAACTTAATACAACAGTACAGAGACAGCGTGGTGTTCAGGCAGGAATTTAAAAATGGTGTGTCTGTGGCACACAGCTTAAACTCATACGTTTCACAACAGGATTGGCATAAGTGTGATTGATTTAAGGTTTCTGCTTATACTGAACAGAAAGGAAACAGTTAAAAAAGGTTTTTCTGGTAGCAGCATTTTCTGAGTCCGCACTGGTAGCAGGCAGGCAGCGGCAGAACAGCACAAGCTTATCTGCGATACTGAAACCCTGCCAAAAGGGGCGGAGTCAGCAGTTAAAAATGATACAGACATTTTAAAAGCTCTTTGAGTTGGAAAATGATTAAGAATTCTCAATAAGACAGATTTAGACTCTCAAAACCTCTAAGCGGGGTACAATGTATGTAGAATACACATAAGCTTCAGAGAGAGAGAGAGAGAGAGAGAGAGAGAGAGAGAGAGAAAAGAGGGTAAAGAAACCCTTTAAGAAAGAGAAATAAGGAAATAAAGATTAAAAAAGCCACGAAAGATGGCAGATAAGCAGAAAGTCTGGATTATGGTTATTGCGTTTTGTTTTAACTTTTTAACTTTTAATGAGCTAATTGCAGAGAGACAATTTATTGCTAAGGCTAAGTTAAACCAATACTTATATTTTAAAGATGTCTTGACTTTAAAATCTTTTTATAAGAATATGTTACTTGAGAAAAGAGTTTCTGCTTTTGTCTCCACAGAAGATCAAAACCTGTGGATTGGTTCTAGGCAAATGAGGTTCCATCTACCAAGGCCACCTGAATGAACATTCTCAGTTTCCAAGAAGCCAGTTAAGATGATCCAGCTTCAAAACCCCATGAGATTGTCATCTTCCTTTGACAGCAGGAAGTAGTAAAAGAAAGAGAGCTTTGTCCAATTTCCCAAAAATATTACTTATTAATGTATGATTTCATTGTAAATGGTTAATGGTCATAGTCAATTTCTTTAAAAAAATGGGGGAGGAGGTTACGATATAGGAATGATTAGAAAAGATAAGTGGATTTTGGTTCACTAATATAAACATAAGGTCAATTTTGTTATGCTGTTTGTATTTTTCTACTCTTGATTAAGGTATGATATTGATGTAACTCATTTAAAATTGTAATGTGTAATTGAGAAATGCAGATTAATAGTCATTTTTGATAAGCAAACTTATAGTCATGTTAGTTAGGTTTTTGTAGGTATACAAAGATATATTTCAATTAGATAGGTAGTCTTCAAACACTTCAAAGACATGCAGAATATGGAATTTAAGATATTTTAAGAACTTAGACTTTTCTGGACAGTGAGACAGGTCTGTTCCTGGCAGCACCAATGTATTTCAGGAAAAGGATGGGCATTGAGGAAACTTCATGTGGAATTTACTTTGTGGCAACAGTTAGCCACTGGACAAGAAACTGTTCTGATATTGACTGCTTGATAGTATGCTGTATAATCTGGACATGCAGGTTCCATAGGAAAGTGACCTCTGAATGTGGGCAGAACAAGCCGAGATGGTCCTTCAGTTTCCTGCTTTGCAGAAAACATTGCCAGACATTCTTCAGGACACAAGGAAAAGCAACTGATGGACTATGTCAGATTTCCTGCATCACTGAAAGGTTTGCCAGAGACTTTGGGTCTATAGGCTGAAGATAGATGCCCCAACATTACAAAGGAACTTTGGGTGACTGTCCAGGCAGACAGGTGTCATCTCTGTCATTTTGTAGACGTTGGAAGTTGCTTGCACTTCCTGTTTATTTACATAATATTATATCCTTCTGTGGTCTTTGATGTGGTTGAAGGTTTGATAATTGTAGGTATAGTTCTCTTTAGTTCAAAAGGTATATTAGAATGAAACTTTAGACTCACAATGATAAGGTAGATAATGGAATATTCTCTTTAATTTTGGAATACAAATAGACTGGATATTGTGACTGTAATTCTTGCTAGAGAGCTGTTCTGTTGTTTGTAATTTTGCTATATGGAAATTGAAACCTTCCTTTTTAATTAGACAGAAAATAGGAGATGTGGTAGGAATGTTCTCTGTATACTATAAATAAAGAACTGTTTTGGCCTGTGTAGAGCACCATAGAAGTGGGTGGAGAATCAGAGCACAAGCAGGTAGGAAGAAGGGTGGAGTTTGCCAGTCTCGATCCATCCCCCGAAGAAGAAGCATGTAGGAATTCAGGTGAGCCACGGGTTGCAAGCCACGTGGTGGGTAGATTCATGGAAATGGGTTGATTTAAGATGCAAGAGCTAGCTAGTAATGTGCTTAAGACATGGGCCAAACAGTGTTAAAGTATAAAAAAAAAAAAGATAAAACAAAACCAAAAGTTGTTCTCTAATGTCATGAGCAAATGTCTTGAACAGAAATTTCTCTAGAAGAAGATATACAAATGGCCAACAAGCACATGCTAAGTACAATAATCATTAGAGAGTTTAAAATCCAAAGCACAATGAGATAATGGTTCATACTTATTGGCATACTTATAAACAAAATCCTAGCAGGAAGAAAAGTTGGCATTTGTGAGGATGTGGAAACAGAAGTCTCTTATGCAGGCCACAAGCTGCTGCACTCAAAATGGCAGGCAAAGGTAGAACATAGTGGGATGGGTCCTCAAAAGGTTACAAGAAAATTGCCATTTGCCTGAGCAATTCTTCTTGGACTTAAACAAAGTGTTCAAATAAAAACATCAACAAAAAAGAACACAGTGGCAGCATTTGGCATCAGCAAAACTGAAAAGGACATATCTATCGACAGATGAATGGCAAATTAAGATATGCATATACAATAGAAAGTATGAAGTCATAAAAAGTAAAGGTGTGTGTATGATGTATACAGCACTCATGAGTCTCAGAAACAAACTAATAACTGAAATTAACCAGAAATAAAATGCCAAGTGTTTGTGACCCTGGCCATATTAAATGCCTAGAATGGCCAGTTACAGAGGCAGAACATATATTGTTGGTGCATGGCTGGAAAGGTGATAGGGGAATGACTTTTGGAATGCTGTGAAATGAAAGAACTGTTTTGGCCTATGGTGAGTAACATAGGTAGGTAGGCAAATGGAAGCATAGGTAGGAGAAAGAGGGTGGAGTCAGACAGAGAGACATGAGCCATCCATGAGAGTATCAACCAACATGCAAAGGAACACAGTGAACCACAGGCCGTGTGGCAGGACAGATTAATACGAATGGGTTGAATTAAGATGAAAGAGCTAGCTAGCAATATGCCTGAGACATAGGCCAAGCAGGATAAAATTAATATAAGCGTTTGAGTCATTTTGGGGGCCAAAGCAGTGGCGGCCAGCTAGGTGCCCTAGACTAGGTCTGTGGGTCTGAATTGTGGGACTAAGAAGGTCAGAAACCTCAAGTTAAAAAAGGGAGAAGCCAAAGTGACTCTATCAGGGGTCCAGGGTTGTCACTGAGATGAGAAAAATATTTTTCAGTTAGAGTCAGCTGCTTATGATTTGGGAAAAAACTAAATGACACCAAATTAAACATTTAAATGATTGACTTTTATATATTGTGAAGATCACTTTAATGTTTAAATGTTTTTTAATTTTATTTTTATCTTATGTGTATTTGTGAGTTCTTGCATGCATGTATACCACATGCATGCCTGAAGCCATGGAAGCCAGGAGAATGCTGGATCTCATGAATTTCAAGTTACAGCCCATGTGGATGCTGAGAGCTGAATCTGGAGCTTCTGCAAAAGCAGCACATGCTCTTGACCATTAATCCATCTCTCTAGGGCCTAATTATTTTGAGATAGGTTTATATAACTCAGGCTGACATTGAACTTCTGGTCCTCCTACCTCTACCTCCAAAGAGCTGGAATAATAGGACACCTGGTTTTATGTGGTATTTGGGATCAAACCTAGGGCTTTGGACATGCCACAAAGGCACTCTACAAACTGATACATATTAACAGCTTATTCTAATTTGGGGGTTTGGGAATCAGTTCTTTTTTCCACCATGGGGTTTGAAAATCAAACACAGGTTGTTAGACTTGCACACCCAACACCTTTGCCTGCTGAGCCTTCTCATAGGTCTGGACTACCTCAGCTTTTGCTATTGTTGATGTTAAAAAGAAAGCAGCACGGAACACCATAATATTTTATAAAATTTTCTGCTCCATTACTTTATTAATTCTTTTTGAGACAAAGTGTAGCTATGACATTCTTGGAATTTAGGATTCTCTTGCTGTGGCTTCAAGAACACTGAGATAATAGGTGTGTGTCACCTTGCCCAGTTTTGGTGGCATTTGCTAATCAAAATCCCTGCTGGATTCAGCAAACTCCATACATCTCATCTGAAGTAATGCTAATCATCATGGCCATGGCATGATCACTATAAAACTACCCTGAAAGGTGTGGGCTCTGAGACAGAATGGGATAGAGTGGGGCAGGGGATCCTGCACAACCTTGAGGGTTTGACTTCTCTTAGAAAACTGCCCTACTGCTCCCAATTTTTGTTTTCATTTTTATTTCTGTCTATATTTTAATACTGAATCACCAACAATACACACACACACACACACGCATACACACACACACACAGACACACACGCACACGCACGCACGCACGCATGCATGCAATGTTTTGTCTTCAGCACTCTGGCTTCTTTAAATGTCTACAGTATTAAAGGAGAAACCTAGAGACAATCAGCTTTCCTGACCCACCTCTACTTGCCTCTTCCTGTCATGTGCCTCTCCTGCCTGTGATGCTAGATTCTCTCCACAGTTTTCCCAGATATACTTAAGTGCCCTTATAATCTCAGAACCAAACATATTCAAATAGACTATGTGGTTTTGTGCTCCGACCCTGAGCATTAATTCGTTTTGAGGCTAAATACATTCACTAGTACTGCATAAGCCCATTTGACTTCAAATAATAGCAGACACTCTTACATGTTCAGGCTTTGAGCTTTCACTAACCTGTGCCAAGGATGGTAAAACCCTATCCTAGCCATTTCTCTACAACATAAATTTTAAATAGCTTTAATATACTAACGCAGTGAGCCACCCCAATCCATTGCATTGTGTCTGTGTCCAAATGTTGTGTGTAAGGATGGGAGAAGAGCTGCACAAATCATCTTGATTTCATTAATTGAAAGGGAAGCCCCATGATCAGTGGGTGCCAACTTTCCTTGGCTGGGACCCTAGAGTGTTTAAATAGAGAAAGGAGACGGAACAGCTTTGTGCATTCATTGCTCCCTCTCTGTTTCCTAATCTGGGGAGTTGTAACCGGCTGCTTTGTGGCCCTGTTACCTTGACTTCCCATCATGGTGGGCTGAGAGCACCATGAAGTAGGAGTAAAATGCACTTGTTTTCCTTAAGTTACTTTATTCATGGTATTTTAGCAACAGGTAAAGAAGCTGAGGCATTATATATGAAAATTCATGGGAATCAGCAATTATTATCAATCCAAAAACCCTTTGCTATGTTAATCCAGAAATAACTCCAACCAGATTAGCGTCCTTGCAAAGTCTTGGCCTGATGCTACCAGAAAGAAATTGTGTCTGCCTTTGTGAAATACTCACTTTCAACTTCATTGTAAATTTCTGCATTTATAATCTTATGGTTCATATTTTTAAGTCACTTTTGATGAAAGAAGCAAGGAAGAAAGTCAGATCTGACTCTGAGGTTTGAGAGCTTGGGGAAAAGCAGTAGAATTATCTGCATGAGCCAAGAAGTGTAGGGCAAGTTCTGAGCAGGGGTGACCATGTCTACTCTGACTATATGGTAGGAAAGCATGTGACTGAAGATGACGGTTTGTTTCCTGGGGCCACACTGACTGCAAGCTCTTAGAATCTAGACAAACTGAGAAATCCAAAGCACTGTCTGTTGGGAATAAAAAGTGCTAATATGATATTTAGTTGGTGTATCTAGAGATATGTAAATTTTAATCTTTCCCATAAAGAACCCAAAAGGATTATATGACCAGAAGGCAGCAGTTGGTATAGGAACCCTAAGTGTGGTTCCTACAAAGTGATACCTCAAACACAGGCAGGGCTAAGCTTGACATTAGGAACCCAAGAGGGTTGAGCTGTTCTAAGTGACTCATTTCTCATGGACTACTTTCTGATGTCTTCTTGGCTTAGAGCCAGAGACTGGTGGTTTTAAAGACAGAAGTGATTAGAGTGTGAATGTTTAAGAGTCTATGAGGATGTGCAGAAATACCAAAGTCAGTTATTTCTGAACCAAGGAATATCTAATTTTTAGTTTCTTCCAGCTTGGTGAAAGATATACTATTGAGAATTTTCCTAAATACCATGCTGGAAATAACATTCATTCTTACAAATAGTAAGCTTTATATAGGAGAAAATAAAAGTCAATAGCACTGAAGTAAATAAATCAGTTTCCTGACTGAAGTGGCAGAAAGAGGACTCTGACCCCATGAGTGTAATGTAGAGCCTGTCAAATTACCATCATGTCACACTGCCTCCTTGTAGCAGCTGTCTCAGTCATGTTCAAACAGCACAACTGACAGATGAGCCAATGTGCTCTCTATACTTGTGTGAGGTCTTTCGGTCACTCAAATCTATCCAACCTTTTGGTAAATCCTAGGTCCTCTGCAAAACATACTTACAAGATTACTCTATAGGTGGACCAACCCTCTTTTCCCACCCCATTTCTACATATAGTTTTCAATAGTAACTGTAAAAGTAATGGGTACATCATCCTGAGACAGGGAGACAAACAGAATCTCTCCTGGTCCAGCATTACATCTTCCAGGGCTTTGCCCAGAGATTCCTATTGTTCTTTAATATAAACCTTAAAACTATTTTCCAGGTGTCTTCAGCAAGGGAGACCTGGACATCCCAAATTTAATCCACTGGGGCAGCTTGGCAGCTTTCTGAAACCTGTCTAGCAGCTTACAGTGAACCCTACATTTCACCTTTTAGAAAGTCACAAACAAACCCACTTCATATAATTTATATAAATGGTCATTTTCCCTCCTTAAACTCATACAGGTTAATAAAAAGGTAGAGTAAATTAGTTATTCTGATTGACATTATAAAATACATGGTATAGTCATGACTAGCAAGCAAGCCACTCAGAAACTCTATTTATTTATTTATTTACTTACTTACTTACTTACTTATTTGTAGTTACAGGAAACAAACATAAGACCTTGGGCATGATAGATAGTCATCTACCACAGAGCCCCATAAACTTTTATTTGAAATATGCACTATAACCTTGCCAAAATTATTTGTATTTGTTTCCCAATCCACATTATTATTTACATAGTATAATTAAGCATTGAATTAACTAGTGAATTGTGTGGGCAAAGAAAAGTAAATAACAACTTCTTCTAGATAAGATGTTAAGTTTTTAACAGATAATGGAAAGTCACTTTAATTATACTGTCATTAAACTTTACCTAGTAAACAGAATATATATATCTGTGTGAGCATGTGTATGTGCATGTGTGTGTGTGCATGTGTGTGTTCGTGTGTGTGTGTGTGTGTGTGTGTGTGTGTGTGTGTGTGTGTGTGTGTATTCATCAAACTGGCCATGACCAAGTACAGTTAAAATGTTTAGAATCATTTTGAAAGTGTCTTTAAATTATTGCTCTACTTCAAAGATGTCAGTACTGGAATTTGCAAATGATACAACTTTGGTTTCCACAACAAAACCTTCTCATCCCAGTTAGAGAACAGTCATAAGAAAGGCATGTCTTCTCACCAAAATGTTTGAGCAAATATATGATGTTTTACTTTAAATTACAATAGAACTATTATGTTATGTGTTATCTTCATATGACTTGCTTGCTTTTAAAAAACATTTAAATGATTATCAAAATTATTGATTCTGAATACATTATATAGTAAAGTTTACAATAGATGGAAAGAATCTATAGTATATGGAAAGAGAGGGAAAGAAGGAGAGGAGAGGAGAGAGAGAGAGAGAGAGAGAGAGAGAGAGAGAGAGAGAGAGAGAGAGATCCTCTATTAGACAGTTTTAGGTTGAGCTTTCCTTACCCTGGAAAAGGTGACTTAAGAGGTTTGAACGTTCTCATGCACACAGTCTACACCAATTCTTACTTCCCTGAAGTATGAGCAACTCTTACTCTTAACTACTTGAGGTTAGCGATAAAGTGAGGTAGCTCAGGACTGAGTCAATGAAGTGATTTGTTGCCAAGTAAGAAAATCCCGCTCTACCTCATGCTACAGTCTCACAGAAAGACCACTTTTAAAAGGCCTTGGGATGCTAAGTATAAATATTAAGAGAAGAAAAGTAATCATGGTTGAATACAGATTGGTCTTCACTTGTCAAGTCCCAAAATAAAAAGCCTTGTGACAGTCAAGCCGACTTTGAATATGGTCCTAAAAAATCACACTGGCCACAGAATATTGCCCAACAAAACAGACCTGATTCACCATTCTCTTATGGTCTCCATTACCATGAAGAGACACCATGACCGTGGCAACCATTATGAAATAAAACATTTAATTGGGATGACTTGCTTACAGTTCAGAGTTTCAGTCTTTCATCATCATGATGTAACATGCTGGCATGCAGGCAGACATGCTGCTGGCTATATCTCAATCAGAACACAGCAGAAAGTGAATTGAATATGACTTGAGCATATATGAACCCTCAAAGCCTGCCTCCACAATGGCACACTTCCTCTAACAAGACCTTACGTATTCCAACAAAGTCATCCCTCCTGATACTACCACACTCCCCTTGGAGCCACTGTCCTTCAACCAATCACAATGGTCATAAAAAAAAAACAGTCCTCACTTTTCCTTGACAGTCCATTCTTCTTCCTGTTCTTCCAGTCTGTCATCTATCAGTTTATAACATAGTCAATATGTCTTAGGATTTTCATAAACTCTATATGAAGAATTTCTATAATGAGTTATTTAAAAGAATTAAAATGCAAACATAAAAAGAATGGCTTGCATGAGGCAGCTGACTGTATAGTAACTGTTTTCTTTATGATGTGTGACATCTTCAATGTCTGCAGACTTTCTGGTTCTGTGATTGGGATGCTGCAATCCTGATCAGGAGCCATGGTTCTGGTAGCTTCCTTTTCTCAGTTTTCCTGCTTGAGCTATGAGCATGTAGCATCCCCAACCCCTCACACATGGTTTCAGAAAGTTGAAAATTGTATTGAATAGAAAGTGAGTGTGCTTTTACCATCTGGTGGGGAAGTGTAATGTATCACTCAACCAAAGGGTACACTAAGCTATCTGGCAGCTCAATAGCACAAGCAGCTGAAGAGCTGACAGCACCTTTTCTGTCACCATTTAAAGTGTGATTTTATATTTCAGGGTGATTAGTTACACAGACCTTCCTACCCTCCAGAGCCTTCCTTTAGCACAAGTGCTAAGATCACTATGGTCACCAAGAGTATCGAACAGTGAGGGACTGGGACTGATGGGGTGACATGCTATTAAACAGCCTCGCACATGCTCTAGATACTCCTATTTGGGATTCTCCCAGCTGGAAATTAAACCAAATTATCTAATTGCTGTCTAATTTGTTTGCTTTAATCTTTTTCAGAGCCAGCCTCTGAAATTTTATGTGTTAACCACTTATTATCTACTCTGAATTGAACCTTTTACTTTCTGTATTTTCTCCTTATATACTGAGTTAACCCATGCTTCATATTTTATTCTTTCACTAATGTACTTGTCCAATGTTGCTGGACACTGCAGTGTTTTAGTGAGTCAGGGAAGCCCACAAGAAGAAAGACAACCCACCCAGATGACTATACGGTGGTATAAACACTACAAACTTGATAGATCTGTTCAAAAAGAGATAAGAAGAAACTGGAAGTGGAAATAGTAAAGAAGGTATCATTTGTGCATTTTTAAATATTTGATATATTTTTAAATTAAAATAATATGTGTGTAAGTAATGAAACTTGGAATGGGGTCATGTGGGAAGAAGAGATCTGTTGCTGTTGTTCACTGATCACAACCTGTGTGAAAGGTGACAAATTATTTTCATACAATGTATTTCAATCATGGTTTTTTCTCTACCAACTCCTCCAAGATCATCCATACTTCTCCAAATGCTCAACTTAATATACTTTCTTTTTCTCACTCTTCTTAAAAAATAAGAAAAAAGCAACTAATTTCTAAAAAGAAGAAACACACACATGCATAACCACAGACACATAAAATCAGAATAACAAGTAAGCAAAAGTCCAGTAAGACAAAAACCGAAACCAAAACTAAGTAACAAAAAACCCTAAACAGAAACAAGTAAGGGTCTATATAATTAATTAATAGGATAACAAAAAGATAAAATCATTACTTGGGAGAACTATAGAACTTCACTACAATGTTACAGAAGTGAATAACTAATGAATACAATCATTAGTTGATCACTGTCTTCAGTGTATAATTCTAATACATTTTACATCCATTTTAGTGATGAATAGAAGCTATGAGGGCTTCTTTGGAAAGAAATTCATGAGAATTCCTGAACTTTGGTACCTTTGGTACAAGTCTAAACATAGGCTGAAATGAGGCAGGCATTCATTGCAAGTCCGGGTTGTTTTTCTGTCGTGACAGTATGCTCCTGGAATTCATTCTCCTCTTTTGCACCATTCATAATTATGAATGAGATTCCATTCACAGGAACGTCAGGACACTGAAGAGCTTAAGGTGACAGATGTGCAGTATTGAAAAGCCCTTTGTATCATCACCTGTGTTGCCTGTCAGTGAGGGAAGGTATGTCCAGAATGTTCACTTGTGTGGCCCAGACACACTGACTCTGTTGTGATGTTTCCATAGAAAACAAAGAATGACCAAAATTCAGTCACCCACAGCCAGATTGGAGAGATCAAGACAAGGGTCAGGTGTCAGCTTTCTGAGAGTTAATTCTTAAACCCATCATCAAATTTAAGTTTAGTGCAAATAAGTGAGCATGAAAGTGTAAGACACGATAGTATAGGTTTTTTTTTTTTTTTTTTGGTTTTTGTTTTTCTAGCTGCTTCATGGCCGCCACTCTTGAGTTTATTTCCTTCTTAGTATAAGTTTTTCTGCTGGACTATCAAGCTACAAGTCCAGCGACTGACATTAAATTGGTGCTCACTTTGTTGAAAACAGATCCAGGAAACATCAAATAACTTGATGAGAAATCAGAAGAAACAGTGACATATGGAAGGACTTAAAATTCAAGATTCTGAGGGGAAAAAAATCCAGTCTCAGGTGAAACAGAACAAAAATACACCTTACATTTTATGTCAATACAAATTCATCCTCCAGGAATGATACTGATACTAACAGTTAAAATCAAATGTTACAATGCGTGATGGTATTGTCAAGAGAAGTTCACGCTGTAGAGATCAATGAGAAGGGACCTTTCTGTACTCCAGGAACAGCTCAGCTCACCGACTGATCTCATGGTTTGTGTCACACTCAGAACAGGAGTTGTGTGGTCAGCCACATTGCATTTTTATGAGAATAAAAAAGGTGTCTTCATAGTCCAAGATGAAGGGGCAGATGTTACATATAACCAGTTAACACTACTATATTTTAAGTAATAACTGGAAGGAAGATTTCAGCATAATTTATCTGTGTTCTTCATCTGCAGTGTATGTTGTGTTCAGTAATAGTGACTTACCTTCTAGTTTCAGTGAACAACAAAGAGCAATGTCAACAGCCTGTATTATTTTGGCAGCCTCTGAGGGTTTCCTGGCCAATATTTCATTGGGAGGCACCACTTAACTCATATATGTATCTAGATTAGAAGTTTTAGATTTCTGTGTTTATAATGACATGGGTACCTATAGAACTATAGAATCAAAAAAGGAGATATGAAGAAGATAGGTAGAGGGGACTTAATGGAAGGTTGTCATGTGATATGATTTGGTCCTTTGTATGTTAAACTGTTTTTGTATTACTGGGATAAACATCACTTAATTATTTGATTATGATGCATGATCATTCTTAGATGCTGTTGAGTTCACGTTGCTTCTATTTTATTGAGTATCAACATTCATTACAGACCAGAATCTGTGGTTTTCATTTTGGTCATTGCATCCTTGTCTGGAGATACTATCAGGACCATGCTGATTTCACAAAAAGAGTTTAAAATTATTACTTTTCTTAAAAAGAAAAATTGGACTACTTAAGAGCACTGACAGCTCTTCCAGCAGTTCTGAGTTCAATTCCCAGCACTCACATGGTGTCTCACAAAGATCTATAACAAGATGTGGGTCCTCTTGTGGCCTGCAGTCAATGCAGGTAAAATGTTGTATACCTAATAAATAAATAAACTTTAAAACTAAATAAATAAAAAGAATTAATATCATCTTTCCCTTAAAAACTGTAGAATTCAATGAAACTGTATAGTCTTGACATTTTATTTTTTGGAGAAAGGCATTTAACAAAGTTGTCACCTCATTTCTAAGCATTAGTTTGAGTTTTCTATTGCATCACAGTTCAATTTCTTTTTTTTCTTCTTTATTTATTTTGTATTTATCAAAAAACAATAAAATGAATTTAAAATGCTGAAAAGTTAACAATAACTATAAAGAAGATAAATGTCATAAGCATGACTTATCAAGGGTGATAATGCAAATAAGATTGCAACACATATATTTACTTTGTGTTCAGCTTTCCCTCTGAATTTTTTTTTCCATCCCTGTATATCTTTATTAAAGGTCCCTTCCCCCTCCCACCACATCAGGTCATTTTACTTCTCCCCAACACCCCATCCCCTCCCTGGGCAGGGAGTAGACACTCCTATGGTCCCACTGACCCAATAATGCTTGGATCAGTCTCCACTCCTGGCCAAATCCAGTTTTGTTCACCCTCCCTCAAGAGAGAGTAAGGTGTTCCTATAGTTGGAGTGGGGTCCGAAGGGTGAGTCCAGGGTGTTTCTGATCCCAAGATGTTCAATGGTTGTGGTTTGCCTTTTGATCATACTTGACTTTTTTTCTTGTTTGTTTGTTTAGAGACCACTAATGAGTGAGTACATCCCCTGCTTATCTTTCTGAGATTGTGATACCCCTCGCTCAGGAGGATATTCTCCAAATCCATCCATTTGCCTGCGAATTTTAGGATATCATTTTTTCTTACTGCTGAGTAGTATTCCATTGTGTAGATGTACCACAGTTTGTTAATCCATTCTTCAGTTGAGGGACATCTAGGTTGTTTCCAGGTTCTTGCTATTACAAATAATGCTGCTATGAACATAGTTGAGCTAA